>BDUI01001111.1:44869-62634 GCA_002335545.1 Apodemus speciosus
ACACACAGACAGAGAGAGAGAGAGAGAGAGAGAGAGAGAGAGAGAGAGAGAGAGAGAGATCCCACCAAAAATAAATAAATAAATAAAATAAGCCGGGAGGTGGTGGCGCACACCTATAATCCCAGCACTCTGGGAGGCAGAGGCAGGTGGATTTCTGAGTTCGAGGCCAGCCCGGTCTACACAGTGAGTTCCAGGACAGCCAGGGCTACACAGAGAAACCCTGTCTCGAAAAAACCAAAAAAAAAATCAAACAAACAAAATCCAAAAAAAATAATAAAATAAAATAAAGGTCAAATATAAGCCAGACTTTTACATCTGATGGAAAAAATTCAGGGTCAAGTTATTCCCCCATTTTGGGACATTAGTGGTTTTTCTTGGTTTGGCTTTCTCATTGAAAACATAAATGAAAGAAGGTGTCACTGGGCGGAACTCAGACTGGACTGCAGGTGTGACTGATGGCTTGTAATGTCAGGTGACTTCAGAGTCATTGGGGCAGGTGCTAAATAAAGCAGACCTGGGTATAAACGTCAAGCAGGAGGAAGGACCCGCCCGGAATGTGCTCAGAAGCCCTGTGTGTTCCTCTTCATGCGTGTGCCTTCCCAGCAGCTGCTGTTTTCTGTACCAAGTCTCCTGAGATACGGGATCTTCTCATTCCACAGATAGAGAGCCATGGTTCAGAGGGTCAAGTGCTGCAGGTGATCACAGCCACCTAGTTCAGTGCTGGGGTCTAAGTGGCCAGACACTGAATGGAGAACTTGTGGTGCTATGGTCTTCACATGAGCAAAAACCATCATCATATCTGTAAACTACCTTTGGCCTAAAAGAAACTCTGAGATGTTCCTGGGATTGGCTGCTGGGTGGTGGCAGTGGTTCTGGTGCCAGGGATAGAATCCCAGCCTCATGTACTCCAGGTGATTCTACCCCGAACTATACCCCAACTCAGTTGTTAGCTATTTTCACACTAGGGTGTGTACAATACCTAATGGTTTGTGTGCTTTRAGAACACACTGAATGTGAGGCTTAAAGAGGTCAAGAAACTCTCCTAGCAGAGTTGGCTGAAGAGGCATCCAAACCCAGTTCTGTATGGGAAGAAAGCTGCACAGCTGGGCTGGGCCTTATTCGGCTCTCTGCTCTCCCCCCCCCCCCCCCCCCAGATAACAGTGACTTGATCGCATGCACAGTCATCACAAAGGATGGCGGTATGGTCCAGCGGTTCCTGGCTGTGGACATTTACCAGATGAGCCTGGTGGAGCCTGACGTGTCCAGACTCGGCTGGGGAGTGGTCAAGTTTGCTGGCCTTCTGCAGGTGAGCGTCTAAGAACCCCAGTCTGTTTCCTCACTCTGCACACACGCATGCCAAAATGTCAGTTTTATACTCACTTGTAATGGCACAAGAAGTATGTAAACAAAGCCAGAGCACTGCACAGAGAACAGTCAATTCCCCTTTACCAAAACCTTAATCTTAACACCTCTCTTCCCCACAGGAGGAGACCCATTGCCAGGCGTGTCCTTCTAGGTCTGCTTCACTGCCAAGTGCTTTTTAATTGTGTATCCATGGAAATGTCAGTCAAACTCAGACCTGTGGGGAAGGATCTGTTCTCAAAATAAAAGTTAGGAGGTAGAGGCAAGATGATCAGACACTGAAGGGCAGCCTTGGCTACCTAAGGAGTCGGAGGCTATCCTGAGCTACATGAGACCCTGTCTCAAAAACCAAAACAGACCAGGTAGAGTATTGTACACCTTTAATCCTAGTACTCTGGAAGCAAAAATGAGCAAATCCCTGTGAGTCTAAGGCAGATGTGGTCTATAGACCAAGCCCCAGGCCAGCCAAGGCTGTGGAGTGACACTGTCTCAAAAACAAACCAAACTTCACCAAGAGCTATGTCTGCCGTCAACATGGAYGGACTTTCTTTTGACTCTTGAGCCCCTAAGCAGCTCTGTACATAGTGTATGTATGGCATGGAGTCGTATGCATCATCTAGAGTGGACTTAGAGTCTACAGGAAGCTATAGTAGGTCATATGCACATACTGTACCGTTTAAAGAGAGGGACTTGAGCATCTACAGATTTTGGTTCCCAGTTTGGTACGGAGTGCCCAAGGGATAACTGTATATGTGTTTGAGGGTATGTATGGATTCTTATGCTGTCACATGGCCTTCTCGTAGACTTAGCTTTTCTCCTAGCCTCTCTTGGAGTGTTTCTAGCCATTTTAGCTAGAACCCATGCTTGCCTGCTTGGGTTCTTTTAACTGCTGTGTGGCAAAGCCTCTTGACAATCCCAACTTTTTAAGCATGTTGCTGCAAACCTGGGGTTCCACTTCCTCATAGCCCTGGGCAGGATTTCCATAGGCAGATGTTGGAATCAGCTATTTTAAGAGTCCATAGCTTCTGCTAACTTCCTCTAGCACTGTTGTTACCACAGGGGTTCATGAGCACCCCTTCCTTGACCCTCCGAAGCACAGCAGGCTCTGCAGCACCACGTGTCAGCTGGGGCTCTGTCTTACAGCTTTATAAGTGTGGTGGGGGAGTAGCGTCTAGCTGCAGAGGGAATGAAACAAAGATCCCAGAGTGGAGAGCAGATTCTACTTCCTGTCTCTACTGTGCTCTGTCCCTAAATTCCCATGAACCTGTCCCAGCGTGGGGTTCCCCTCCCCCTACTTCAAGGAAGTCCATTTCCTTGCTGCACTGTTCTGTTCCCAGAAGACCTTGCTCAGGCTGATTTGACTCCTTCTCACCACAGCAGTGACCAGCCAAATTGTTGCCTGCTCTCCATGTACAAGAAGCCACTGCTCCTGTCGCCTCTCCTTCCCAGAGTCCTCTCTTTCCAGACCCTCCTATTTCTCAGTGAGGCTGTAGGAGGATCTCTTTTTACCCCAAAGGGACTCTAGGGTGAAACACTGCCCAGTAGGTGACCTGTGCATCTTATTATCAAAGTACACCAATTTCTTTAGAACATCGGGTCACGAAAATGTTTTTCTCTCTCAGAGGCTTAATGTGTGTCCTGTCAGACAATGAAAGCCATACACTCCCGCCCCATCTCCTCCTTTGGTTCTCTTCCCGTAGCTACTATTTGTCAGACTGTAACTGTGCACCAGCTGCCTGATTTAAATTCATAATAGCTCATCTTATCTGCTGCTGCCGTGTGATGCAGCCATTCTTTCCAAAGGGAGAGCCAAGCGTGTGGTCTCCCAAGCACAGCAGTCCCCTTCCTTTTGAGCCTTTTTTCAGTGGCTCCCACCTCTTCTAGCATGGCTGACCTTTGAGTTCATCTTCTGTCTGGTACGCTTTTATCTTATGTGCCCTTGAGCCTTTGTGGGCAAAGACTTGACACAGAATGTATCCTGAGGCTTTATGGGAACCAGTCCTCTTTTCCACACTCACTCCTTGTCAATGTCTTYATCCCTTTCATGAGCAGCTTGCTTGACGTCTCTGCCAGACAGTTCTAGTGGCCCTTTCTGTCCTCAAAGATGTACCAGAGGGCATGAACAATGACCCATTTTGAAGAGAAACAAGGAGGTAGTGTTTAACACAACACCAGGTGATAACAAGGCTTTGGAGTTGTGGCCTCTGGTTTTCCAGAAGGAGGAATTCTTGGCACTTGCCTGTGTGACGGTGGCGGCCCTTGAAGAGGCTGGTGAGCCTCTTGTGGTCAGGCATCTCAGGTCCTCATGGAGAGGAGCACTAGCCACACATGCAGCTGCACTGACCCCTCACCTGTCAGGCCTGCACTGGTCTGTATCACCTTTAAATCTTTGAAATTTAGCCTCCTTCAGAACAAAAGCAGGCTCAACGTGCTGGTGTCTTTCTACATGAGCCACTGACACCCTCAACCTATCAGACCCTGGGCCTGATGAACATTTTGCCTTTGCTTTCTCACTATGCAGGACATGCAGGTGACAGGAGTGGAGGATGACAGCCGTGCCCTGAACATCACCATTCACAAGCCTGCCTCCAGCCCACACTCTAAGCCCTTCCCTATCCTGCAGGCCACCTTCGTGTTCTCCGATCATATCCGCTGCATTATTGCCAAGCAGCGCCTGGCCAAGGGCCGCATCCAGGCCAGGCGCATGAAGATGCAGAGGATAGCTGGTGAGTGACCTCAAGAGCAGGGACTCRCCASCACAGGGCTGTCACCAGTTCACACTGACCCAGAAAGTCCCAAGACAGGACACAGTGGGTCAGGGYTCACCATGCTTCATGGAAGGATGGTGGCTTCCCCTGCTTCCCAGGTGTTTGAAATGGAGGAAATGTCCAGGGCTGCATGGATAGAAGGGCCTTTGTAATGGACAAGAGGCTAGAAATAGGCAGCAGGCGGTGGGAGGCAGCTGGAACCTCCTCTTCATGACGTGACCCCCAAGGGTACAGTCACAAAGTATTCTGACTGCCCTCTGCCATCTTAGGTACGCAAACAGCTCTTAGCTGGGCCTTAACTTCCCATTGTACAGGGGAAATTTTATTCACGCAGAAAACAAGTTTGTAGAGCTTCCAACTCAAATGTGTTTGTTTGTTTGTTTGTTTGTTTGTTTGTTTGTTTGTTTCAGCTGTAGGGATGAAGCCCAGGGCCTCACACATGCTAGCCAAGGGCTGCCTCTGAGCCTAGCAGAGTTTTTCTCACCCTTCTCTTTGCTCCTTTAACATGTCTTGGTGAACAGCCAGCGCCCAACACTAAATTCAGGGTCGTTCACCCCTCACCCAGATGCAGGAGGTTGCATCACCTGGGCTTTCTTGGTAAACGCCCTGAAATAAGGTTGTTTCTTCAAGTCATGAAATGGAAATCAAGGCATTCATTGTCCTGGGGCAGGTGAGGCAGGGGAGTCCTAACCTCTCCTTAAAGCTCTCAGGCTAGAGCTGTGGCTCAGTTGGTAGGATGGTTACCTAGTGTGTACAAAGCCTACCTCCGACTTCCAACACTGTATCAAACCAGTGAGAGTGACACATGCCTACAATGCCAGCACTGGGAGGTGGAGGCAAAAGACAAGTTTTAGGTCATCATCTACTATATAGTAAGTTCAGTACCAGCCTGGGCTACTTGAGACCCTGTCCCACAAAAGATGTGAATGAATGAATGAATGAATGAAGATCAAACTAATAAATAAATAAATAAATAAATAAATGAATAAATGAATGAAATTATTAGTGCCTTCAGCTCACGCCCAAACAGTCCCTCTACTGTGGCTGCCCAGGGTGTGTCCAACCCACTGTGACAAGGAGCATTCTCTCAAGGAACAAAGGAAGAATGAGCTCGCACTGTGCTTCAGCCCTGGGTCTGCAGTTCCGTACTGTGTGTGCCTCCATGAGGTACACCAGAATTGTTCGCCCTCTAGTTTCTCAGTCAGCTGAAGCCTGGCCTGCGGAATCATTACAGGAGTATTTTGTAATGTGCAAAGTGACTYAAATCATTCAGCCCCTCCTTTCAAGATTTATTTCCAGACTTTTCCCTTGTAATGTGAAGCAGTTTCTCACTGCTGGCATGAAGGCCAGATACTTCATTTGAAAATTGAGGGTTGCACTGTAAAGTGGCTGCTAGCATGAACGCCTTGGATATTTCTTAAATTGATTTTGAAAAGCCACTTTGAACTAATATATCACAAGAGTTGTTTAAGGCAAGATGACAGCTATGACATGTAAACACACACTCATAAATACAGACATATGCCTCCTTGTACATACATTCTCATAAGCATCTATAGCAAGATTCTACCACTCGGATATTAAAAAATTGGAACTAGGACTGGGACAGCAGCTCAGTAAAATGCTTGCCGCACAACTGTGAGGTTTAAGTTTAGCTTCCCCAGTGTCCTTGGAAAAGCGAGGCATGGCAGCATGCTGCTCTAAGCCCAGCCCTGGGGTGAACACAGAGAACCTGGGGGTCCATTGTGTAGCTAGTTTAGCCCAACTGATGAGCTTGAGGTTGAACAAGACACCCGGTGTCAAAAAATAAGATAAAGGGCGTGCAAGATAACTCAGGAAGTAAAGGTGCTTGCCACCTAGACTAATGACCTGAGTTCAGTCCCTAGAACCAATTTGGTGGACACAAAGAACTGACTTACAAGTTGTCCTCTGATCTCCACACATGTGCCAGGCCACACAAGGATGCCTGTGTAGTGCATGTACATGCACACAGATACACAACACATGCAAAATAGATAGAGAAAAACCTTTTTAAGATGGTCAGCATTGACCTCTGACCTCCGTATACATATGTGCATGTATACACACCACACACACACACACACACACACACACACACACACACACACACACACATACACACACACACACCTCTGAAAAATCTCTATCTTTATTGAACCTATGTTGACTTTTTCTCTGTGACTACTCCCTAAACAATATAGGAAGAACTCTCCTTCCATAGTACTTTGATCATACTAAATATAAGTCATCTGGAGATGATTAACAGTAGACTTGTATGGTCATGTACAGATATAATGCTATCCTTTATAAAGGACTTAATTATAGATTTTGGTGTCTTTGTGGAGGAGTCCTGCAGATACTGACAGATCACTCATTTATATATTTTGTCTGTCTATCTGCCCATGTATGCCTGTGCACAAACTTTGGGGCAGAATTGGCCTCACTTGCTCTAGGATCTGAAAGTGTATGCAAAACCAAGCCTTTGCGAAGGATCTTTTCTACAGATTTGAGGTACAAATTGGGCAAAGAGCCAGACTTAGAACCCTGCTGTCTCGGCCTGAGCCCTCTTCCTGTAGTTGTGTTTGGAACTTCCTGATGGACTCTGGCATCCTGCCCGTCTCATGCCTCATGCTGTTTGGCTTCCCCAAGGGTCATACTGTCAAGGCTGGTATCACTCTAGCCTGTTGCCCAAGTCGTAGCAAACTTCCTGTCCCCATTACATGTGCTAAGAACAAACTATGGTGCTGTTTGCCTGCAGCCCTTTTGGACCTCCCAATCCAGCCGACAACAGAAGTCCTGGGATTTGGACTCTGCTCCTCCTCCTCCCAGCACCTGCCTTTCCGTTTCTATGAGCAGTGCCGCAGAGGCAGCAGTGACCCCACAGTGCAACGCTCCGTGTTTGCATCCGTGGACAAGGTGCCAGGTAAGCCAGACCTCCTGCTAGGGGCTCAGGCTGCGTTTCTGCTGAGCCTGCTGGAGCCTTCCTCTCAGAATCCAGGCTGTTGGAACCTCTGGCTTCATAGACCACGTGCAGCCACACCTAACACCCAGTCTTGGCTTTCCCTTCTTCATTCCAGTCACTTGGGTTTGCTTTTCCAGACATCTCTTAGGTTTGTGAAGATACTTCTCAGAATCAAGACTAAAATGTTTCTTGGAAATTTCTTGGAAATACTTGACTAATTATGATGAGACTTGAGGGTGAGAGATTTTTTCCTTCACTTAAGATGACTAGCAGATAGTGCATGTGGTTCCTGGTTCCCTGACAAGGGGAGCCGTGAGGATCTCCCAGTGCCCACAGGCCTTCTGCTTCTTCCCTCTGGGAGCAGCTCTTGCCACTTCTGCAGACTGTATCCAGCCCTTCCCCCAGCAGGGAGGCTCAGTGGAAAGTTCACGGGCTGAGAGAACTGCTTCCACAGAAGAGCAGACTCCTGCCTGCTCTAGAGCGCCACGGGTTGGGGCTGGTGGGGGAGGAATAAGTCTTCTCTTGATTATAAAATTTTGAAAAGTGGCCAGGCTCTCCTCTGCTCTTAACACTTCCATGTTCAGCCGGACAGTGGTGGCGCACACCTTTAATCCCAGCACTTGGGAGGCAGAGACAAGAGGATTTCTGAGTTCAAGGCCAGCCTGGTCTACAGAGTGAGTTCCGGATAGCCAAGGGCTACACAAAGAAACCCTGTCTCAAAAAAACCAAAACAAAACAAAACAGAAAACACTTCCATGTTCAGGGTGGAACTCAAATTACAAGTATTATGAAATATTCTTAAAAGTGATTATTGATGTTGGACCTACAAAAGCCATGACAGCCTGTCCAAATCCAACACATTGTCCACCTCTGACTTAGTCTGCTTTCACCCGTGATTTGATTTCTTTACTTCATGTATAGCATAAGTATATAATTTTTAATCCAACAAGATTTGATAGAATGTAAAGAAGTCCCTTTTGCTCCAGAAAATGTGAAGGGTTTTTTGTTTCTTGCATGTCCTTCTAGAAATGTTTGCATATGTTTCATACACACGCACACATGTGCATAGAGACAGATGTCTTTGCATATATCACATGAAGAGTTCTATGTCATTCATGTGATCTTAGCTGAAATTGAGGTTAATTTTCCCGTTTGCACCATGGCCCTGCCTGTTTCTCTAGGCAACGCTCAGGTCTGCACCATTGGTCTGGCTCGGGGTGCCAGCAGAGTCACGCTTGGTGCTGTTAAGACAGTTCTCTGCCTTCCTCTCCTCCTGCCCCAGCTTCCTGCCAGGGTGAACAGTTGTAGGCCTTGGGACATCACAGAGGAGGAGTTGGTGAGGAGCACTGAGGACCTGGGACTATACAGGCCCTTGAGGCTCACTGCCTAGGCACCCTGGTTTACTCAGTAAGAATGGTGCCAGGGAGAGCTCCTGTCGCAAAAGGGAAAAAAGGATGGATGGTGCCTGAGGAACATCACAGGCATGCACACAGGAGCGTACCCTGCACACAAATCCTCAGGATCTGCGGAGGGCCACTGGCCCGGGTGCTACCAAGGCAAACCCAGCCTTATCAATTGCTGGCCCAGAACATTTAATAGTTCTCTGGAAGAGCCTGCCATTCCAGGGCTCCAATGGCAGCTGAGTAGCCCAGGAGGAATGGAAGGTGGCAGGCTGGAAGGTGCCAAGTGCTGGAGCCTGGCACTGAGCTCCACTCCAGAGAAGAGAGGCTAACAAGCAGTGATCAGTATGTGGGCATCAGCCATGACTTTCCAGCCTGGGGACAACATGCAAGGTGCTAATGTCCTCTTGCGGTTGGGTAGGCATAGTTTTTCTCGTTTCTGATTATAAAACAAAGCCAGCTCTCTCCTTCAGCTTCCCAAGACAAAATACTCCTTCTAGAGTCACACAGGAAGCAGGCCTGCAAGCCCTGGGCCTCTCCACCTGCACCTCGGCTCCCTGTGCAGACTGGCCTGTGCCAGTGGACTCCAGAAATTGATTCCTACCCTCCTTTTTATTGTAGCTTTTTAAAAAGCAAAGTTTACTGGGCAACTGAGCAGCTGACAAAGTATTTTCCTCTGATATTCCCAATAATTCTGCTTTCCTCTGCATGAGTAGAAGTGCCCTGCCAAGGTCACAAGCCTGACTAACATAAGCACCCCAGATGCTAACGAAGGTCTCTCTTAACCAGTCAGCATGACACATGGAAAACGAGCCACCCTAGCCTGCTTTAGAAATCCAGGCCTAACTGCTGCCTCCTGAGGCCTCCTGCTCCCAGGCACGCCCACATGGCCAGGTGTGTAGTACATGCTGGTAATCCCAGCATACTAGACATCTGGGCATGAGGACTGAGAGCTCAAAAACAGCCTAGAGTTACATGGAGACACCCTGCCTCAAGCATTAGAAAAGAATTTCAGAATTCTGTCTATTTCTGGAAGTATAAGCTATGTTGGGGACAGTTGTCTATATCGGGCATTTTCTATACATTAATTCTTACTTCCAGTCAGCTCTCAAAGCTGAGTCCCTGCCCTACTCCACACATTGGAAACTGAGATCCAGATAGATCTCAGTCTGAGGAAACAGACTAAGTCTGTCTCTAAACCCTGTTTGCTTCAGTTTGCTTCAAGGCTGCCTTTTGTGGAGACTGCACCAGCTCACATGGTTTTGCTCCCAGTCTCGGCATGACAGAGGTTCTAGGATAAACTGTTTTTAGAGAGCGGCCTCACAGGTGGCTGTGGCCTAGACAGGTTATACCCATCCGCATAATCTATACCCCACCCTTGCATAGACCCAAGTCTTTGTGCTTTGAGACCTGTCTCCAAAGGATCAAGTATCTGAAAAAAGATACTGTTCAGAAAAATGCTCTCCCAGACCACTTCTAGACCAGACTAGAGGGCAAGCTTGTTTGCACAATGGTGTTCTTGGCCTGCATGAGAAAGAACAGAAACAACACTGGAATTGACCTCAGCAAACCGGCAGCAGTTGAGCGTTGCCACTCATCTCTAGTAGACTGACCTTCAAGAGTTAGGCTGGGAGCCRGGGGTATGGGTGCTTAGTGGAGGGGAGCACTAGGGCCTGAGCCCACATCTCCAGCCAGGCGCGGCTGTGTGTACTACAGCCCTGGCATTATGGTGAACCCAAGAGCTCCTTAATCAGTCCTCCTAGTCAAAATGCTGAATTTCTAGTTTAGTAAGAAACCCCCTCCCAAAGTACTAAGACAGAAAGTGATAGGCAGTGACAAGTGTCCTGCTCTTGCCTCATATTTACATGGCATATACCACACACAAAGGAGATCAAGTCAAAGTGGGCATGACTGCCACCAAGAAGTCAGCTGGTGGCTCCCTGCTTGCCAGGCCTCTTTTCAAGGTGCTGGGGCATCCATGAACAGAAAGCTTCAGAGCTTTACTACTGGAATCCCAGGAAGGAGCTACCTTCTCAAAGCAGGGCCTGCAAGATCCCCCCACGTGGAACATGGCCCCCAAGTGTCTGAGCAGACACAGGAGCAGTTGCTCTCTATAGGTCCCTATAAAGACAGGACCCAGCTACCCAGCAGAGCAGCCCCCAGGCCTATGCCTTTCCTAGGAGGTAGAGGGAGGGAGGAGCTGAGTTCTCAAGAATTGAATGTTTCTACATTGCTCAAGGGCTTGACCTACTTCACGGGGTAACTGTGTCCTGGAGCTCTCTCCAATTGAACCCATGTCATTGGTGTGGGAAGAGACCAAAACCCTGTACCTCACATTTGAGGCTTTGCCTGGGAAGGTTTAGGAAGTAAGCCTCTCTAACAGGGTAGACCAGACAGGCCATTGTGGCACAGCASCGATTCTGCTACTCCTGTATGTACACTGAAACCCGAGAGCCAGAGGCCTGAGTTCTAATCCAGTCTCCTGGTTCACTGTACACTTGCTACATGGCCTTAGGGGTGTCAGTTGCTTAACACTGCTGAACTGTGCACTTAGAAATAGCTAGTAAGCCCAGCACTTGGGAGGCAGAGGCAGGCGGATTTCTGAGTTCGAGGCCAGCCTGGTCTACAGAGTGAGTTCCAGGACAGCCAGGGCTACACAGAGAAACCCTGTCTCGAAAAAACAAAAAAAAAAAGAAATACCTAGTAAGAAAATTGTGTGTGTGTGTGTGTGTGTGTGTGTGTCCCCACAATTGAAAACAAAATATAGTGGCACATGACTTTAGTCTCAGCAGGGGCAAGTGGGTCACTGAGTTCCAGGACAACCAGAGCTACCAAGTCATTAAAAAACTAAAGTCATGAAAGGCAGATGTCACCACCTCTGTAGGTTCTTGTGTGTATATCCACCCATCCATCCACCTGCCCAAAGCACAGCTACCGTTCTAGCAAGGGTGACACATACGATGAGTGAATGCCATCATCCCAGACCCTCTTTTGTGGCCTCTTCCTCTACTCATGAGACAACTCAATGAGAAAAGTGCTTGACACACAAAAGCACAGGGACCCAAGTGTGATCCCAGAGCCTGACAGGAGGGTGTTTGGGTTCTACTGTAGGGCATATCAGAGTGGGTGAAATTCTATACCCTGACCCAGAAAAGGTCTGCCTAAGAGCCCATGGCTTGTAGAGGTCAGGCCAGGGCCAGAGAGGAGCAGGGAGTCACGATCTAAGGCCACTCACAAGCTCTAGGAATCATTAAAGTCTCCCGGTGGGAAATTTGCAGTGGGGAAAAGGGACACTGTGCCCAAGGTCACCCACCTGCTGGATGACCATCCTGGGATTTTAACTGGGGCTGCTTCCCACCCCCACAAAGTGCTGTGTCTTCAGTTCTGAGGACGTTAGGTGACAGAACACCAAGGAGACAGATGTTGTGCTCCAAGTCCTCTGAGCTATCTCTGGCTGCACTCCACCCCACTCCAGTCCTAGTGAGCCAAGAGCAGGAGAGGAGATGGCTTGTGTGGAGACAGGTCTGCATCAGAAGGAAGAGACCATGAAGAAACGTGTGTATTCACATATGAAGCAGGAGTGTTCTAGTTTGTTCTATGGCTCTGATAAACACCAAACCAAAAAAGCAACTTAGGAATGAAATGGTTTATTTCATCTTAGAGTCCATCATCAGAGGAAGCCAAGTTATGGTCCTGGAGCAAAAGTGAAACAGAAATCACAGAGGATGCCTTGCTTACTCCCTTGCTTTCAATCACCTCTCCTAGACCTGGGAATGGTACCAACCACAATGGTCCCTCCTCAATTAGCAATGGAGAAAATGCCCACAAACCAATCTGATAGAAGCAATGCCTTAACTGAGGTTCCCTCTTCCCTTCCCAGGTTTGTCAAGTTGACAGCCAAGATAAGCCCTCACTTGAGTATGTGCGTGTAGTGATAACAGTGTAGAGGTCGGAGGTCAGCCTTGAATGTCCTTCCGCTGATACCATCCACCTGGTTGTTTTGAGAAAGAATCTCTCACCAGGACTTAATTTGCTAATTAGGCTAAAACAGTGGCCAATAAGCTTCAAGGATCTGCCATTCTCCCAGACTCTGGGATTAGTGTCTGCTGCCACACCCAGTTTTTTAAAATGTTGGTTCTCGGGATTAAACTCTGATTCTTTGCTAATCGAGCTATCTTATCCCTGAGAAAATGATTAATTCTTTTTCTTTTCATGTTTACTTTTGTTTCTGAGTCATTTTATCAACTGCTGATTATCACTAGCAGATAATTGATAACAGAGACAAAAAAAAATAAAATAAAAGTGTGTTTGCAGAAGTAGACTGTCCTGGCCCTGGCTTTTCCATGTGAATAGATGAAGGTCCTCCAGGAGTCAGTATTTTGCCTTAGATGTTTTCTGACTAGCTTAAGGAACTCCAGGTTGCCTTCTGAAACAGGAGAAACCACTTTACAATTTCCCAAGAATTAGCCACTGTCCTACCTTTGAGATCTGAGAGAATGAATCGCTGAGTAAGTAGTATTGCTGAGGTTCAGACAGCTGGGAGGAAAGTTAGGTAATTCACAGGAACTCATTAAGAGTAAGAAAAAAAATAGCAGACAGATGTGGCAATAACAGTGCCAAAGGTCAGGTGTAGGGGAGGGGATCAGAAGGCCTTGACTCTGACACATACATGTCACTTTCTGTCTTAGCCTGTCAGAGGAAGAGACTAGCAGGTTTTAAAGGAATGTTTTAAATTCTAAAGAAGACCTGTCTTTTTTTTTTTTTTTTAACTTACTGTCTGGGGTTCAGAAGGGAAGAGCCAAGCCTCTAAGTCAGTGATTACTGATTGCTGGGCTGGGCCAGATCAGATCAGGGAGGCTGACCCTGGGACAGGAATGCTCCACCAGGACCTCAGCTGGCACAAGATGGTGTCTGCCGAGAAGGGGCGAAGAAAATACTGGTTGAGAGCTAGGTAGGGCCAGATGGCAAGGGCTTTGGGGGCCTGTTGAAGGATCAGATTGATCCTGGAGCAGCTGAAGCCGTAAAAGTGTCCAAAGCAGCAGAGAATGCGGGGCACCCTGCCCTGGCCCTGATTGACTCCGGCCGGGAAGCCTGGAGGGGAGCGGTTAGGAAGAAGCACACCCTTCCCCCCCCCCATTGTGGCTTGCTCACACCTGGATAGTAAGGGTAGTGATGCTGAAAAGCCTCTGGTGGGGGCCTTTCCTGGGTTGGAATGTGATATTCCTCCTACAGCTCCCCTGAGCTACCCATGCACCTGCACGCTAGGATAGCTTGGATTTTTAAAAACAGCTTCTTGGTAACCAAAGTTGGCCTTGGGCTCACAGAACAAACGCTGCCAATATAGGATTATGTTGCTTTTTAAAGAAACCTAAGTGCCCTCGATTCTCACTCAACCATATAGCTTAGAGGTTTTCTATCAGTCCACAAGAGCTCCCTCATTCATCTAGACATTCACAGCCTGTCATCAGTGCCCTGTGAGTAGATTCCTAGGCTGTAGCCAGCTTTTTGCCTTTTAACAGACAATAGGCTCTTCTGAAGACTCTTGCACAAAGCTTTGCCTAGGGGCAGTGACTCTGAAGTAGACCCAGGAATAGCTGGGTGGTACACCCAGCAAGATTGAGAGTCCAGTGAAGTCTGCGGTAATGGCTAGAGAGAAGCCACAGCTTGAACAAAACGTCAGAGAGCCTCCGTTCCTGCTTCTCTGAGTGCCCATGTGCAGTTAGCCAGCCAGCCCGAGCCTGCTGAGGCCTGAATCTTGACTCAGAGTGCTTCTTTCTTGTGGCACCGTTCTGTCAGGGCCTCTGGGAGCCTCAGAGGCTGAGCAGCCCCAGAGACTGGCCTGGCCACAGCTGGGCTTGCCCATCCAGAAGAAGACTTGAAATTAGTTTTTCTCTGGTCCTTCTGCCAAGATTTGCAGCTTCTTGGGATTTTTTCCCCTTCTATATTGTGATGGAGCCCAGAAGCTATTGTGATGCTCAGCCCTGAGCCACAACCCCTAACCCCAGTTTAAAGTCTTTCACGCTAAGGCGGGGTTTTGAGAAATTGGCCAGACTGGCCTCAAACTTGCAATCCTCTTGCCTCAGCTTCCAGAGTATCTGGGATTACAGGCGGGCTTCACCATGCGCAGGCACCCCTGGTTCTTTTCTCTCTGTACCAGCATCTTACTGAAATACAACTACTTCCATTTGTATTGTATAAATGTGCTTTTCTTCAAAAACACACACAGGGTGTGTGTGTGTGTGTGTGTGTGTGTGTGTGTGTGTGTGTGTGTGTGTGTGTGTTGGGTTTTGTTTTGTAGAGGTAGGGATTGAATCTATCACCTTGAGTGTTACAGACAACTGCTCTACCACTGAGTTATAGTCCCAGCCACTAGGATTTTTTTAACAACTCAAATCCTCAAAAGATTGAAAGTCAGTATTATCCAATTATGACAAGAATAGCTGTTTCACAGCTTTTCTTCACATTTAAAATGCCTTCTTCCGCTCATAGTGAGAAACACCCCCAAATTCATCAGCTGGGACCAACACTGCTTCACAGTCTCTGTGAGAGCTGCTGAGAGCTCAGGACCCAAAAGCCACCTGTTCACATTTCGCTTTAGGAGTGACAAGATAAAAGTACAAGCCAGGCATGGTGGTACACATCTGCAAGTCTGGCAGTTGGGAGATGGACCAATTGATGCTAGACATTTTATATAGGCTACCTATATAAAATAAGGAGAAAAGCTGAGGTGTGGTGGGGACTAGCCAAAAACCACCGTAATTCCATGGACTGGGATCCTGGACTGAAGAAAGGAGAAAGCCAGCTGAGGTCCAGCATTCCTCTTTCTTTGCTCCCTGACTGAATCGTCCTGCCTTCCTCTCTCGCCATCAGGATCCACATTGCCATGGTAGACTTGAAACTGAGCCAGAGCGTGCCCTTTCTTTTTTCAGTTGCCTTTGTCAGGGCAGCTAGAACATAGTAAAACATAACTTTAGTAATCACGCACTCATGGTCAGCTGGTCTAGCAAGACTCAGAAAGCAGCAGCAGAGGCTCCGAGGTGCCTGCAGCAGAGGCTTGAAGCAGGCTGCTGCTTCTGTTCCACTGGCTTCCTGGGAAACATCTTACCTCCTGCTCTTTGTTCTCTTTCCTGCTAAGTCAGCTAGAAGGTTCTGCAGAGCTTCTGAGGTAAAAGATCCTTTTGTTGTGGCTTTCTCAGATTGGTGACCTTACAAGTATCAATTTAGGCCTCAGATGCCAGGTTCCACATACACTTCAGCCTCTTGGATTGGCAGTGTCCTCATAAACTTTGGGGATAGCCAAGCAGTAGGAAGAGTCGTTGCTCATGGAATGAGCCTTCCCTAAACAACCTTGAACCTCATGAGAATAAACATGTTTGCTCCCCTTCCGCTCAGTTCCAAGCCAGAAGCCCAAAGGAATGCACATCAGGTCAGAACAATGCCTAGCTTGATGGACTGACTGCTTATGGTCCCCCTCTCAAAGAGGCCTTTGAGCTGGCCAGCAGGAAGCACCCACTGGAAGTGCTGGGTTCAGTAGTATGAGGGCTACCACCACTTCATTGCCTGCTCTGCACAAGTGCACATCACTGCACTGTGCCCACAGTCCCCTGCCCCTACCAAGGAAGCCCTGGCAGAAAGCTGAGGCCCTCTCCCCAGAGTCAGGTTCCAAATTTCAGTCCACACCTGCCCACAGATATCGTGTGAAGTTCTGTAGAGCCCTGAGCCTTAGTGACCTCTTCTGGAATGATGTGCCAGCACTCACAGAACCACTGTCCTGGGTCATAGTGAGGAGAGAACCAGCTCAGGTAAAAAGGTGGCACCCAGGGCCAGGAGCTCAGTGGTAACCAGAGCACCTGGCTTTATGCCCTGCCTCCTCCAGACAGCACCAAAGACGCTCACAGGATTCTCTGGCTCTGCCAGCCATACCTTGGCACCATGAGGGTTAGCTTTTCATGGAGCACATGTGCACCAAGACCTCCTGAAGCCTGTCTAAATACATCATGCTGCGGTAGCCCCATGGGGAGGCCAGCGTAGGAATGGGCAGCTGTCATGCCTGAGTTACTGGACATCGAGGACCCATATACTGGAGCACAGAGAGAATGGGAGAAAGTAGCCTCAGGCTAGTTTAAACAGGAGTGAGTGGACATGATTCTTCGTTGTCTAAGCTCCTTACTCCTGCTAGAGGTATAAGGGAATGGAGACAACACGTGAGACTGAAGTCTCCCCGAATCTGGGCAGGTAGGTAAGGGTAAGCCTCCTAGCTTGATAGACCTGGTCCCCAGGTAGCACCTTCACTATGACAGAGTGCCTTTCATTAATGAGCAGTGAATCTTTTTTTTAAGGGATTTTTGTGTTTCCTCTTTAAGGGCTTCTATCTGTTGACCCATATTCTCCTGTATTTCTTTCTCTCTCTTTTTTTTTATTGAGTATAGTCTTCATTAACATTTCAAATGCTAAAACTTTCCCAGTTTCCCCCTCCCCGAAACCCCCCAACCCCGCCTCCCACCCCCTGCCTCTTAAGTATACACCCCCCCTCGATTTCCCTTTGTTGGGGCATCTATCGAGCCTTCACCTGACCAAGGACCACTCCTCCCACTGATGCCTGACAAGGCTTTCCTCTGCCACATTTTGGTTGGAACCTTGTGTGCCCCTTGGTTGATGGTTTAGTCCCTGGATTCCTAGGGTGTCTGGGTGGCCGACATCATTGTTCTTCCCATGGGGCTGTAAACCCCTTCAGTTCCTCCAGTCTGCCCTCCAACTCCTCCATTGGGGATCCCATGCCCAGTCCAATGGTTGGCTGCTAGCATCTGCCTCTGTATGTGTAAGGCTCCTCCAAAGACAACCATAACATATTCCTTTTGGTATACACTTCTTGTCGACCATAATAGTGTCAGGGTTTGGTGACTGTTTATAGGATGAATCCCCAGGTGGGTCAGTCTCTGGGTGGCCTTTCCTTCAGTCTCTGTTCCTCACTTTGTCTCCTTTATTGCTCCTGTGAGTATTTTGTTCCCTTTCTCCGAGGAGCCAAAGCACTCCCACTTCAGTCCTCCTCCTCCTTGAGCTTCCTGTGGTCTGTGAATTGTAACTTGTTTATTTTGAGCTTTTGGGTTAACATCTGCTTATTAGTGAGTGCATACCATGTGTGTTCTTTTGTGATTGGGTTACCTCACTCAGGATGACACTTTCTAGTTCCACCCATTTGCCTAAGAATTTAATTCATTGTTTTTAATAGCTGAATAGTACTCCATTGTATAT
>BDUI01001111.1:65054-76373 GCA_002335545.1 Apodemus speciosus
AGTCAGATGTACTGGGGAACATTGTATCAGTCAGATGTACTGGGGAACATTGTATCAGTCAGATGTACTGGGGAACATTGTATCAGTCAGATGTAGTGGAGAACATTGTATCAGATGGATATAATGGCATGGTCTGGTCCCGAACTCAGGAGGGAATGTAGAAACGCCAAGAAGTTAAAGCTAGCCTGGGCTATATAGCACACGCCTTTCTCTGAAAAACATAGTGTTAAAACCACCATTACAACTAGCTGGTCTGTCACAAAGCCATCACCAGGCAGCACACAAGGAATGGATTACCTCATCTGTGTCCCATTTAGGCTATATTTTCCTTAAAGACATCCAAATGTGAAGAAAATAACTTGGAACCTACTGCACATTCCAGAACAATCTGGAAACCCTGATGCAATCCAGACTCACCTGGCACTCTTCCTCTTCTAAATTTGCCTTTTTCCCATTTCTTTTTGACTCTTAAGAAAAATCCTCTGTTCTTACTGGTAAAAGGGCCTCCTGTTCCCTTTTCTTTCCTGTAACTCATGTAAGCTTGTATTTCATACCTTTCCAGAAGTTGGTTGGTTGTGGTCTAACCTCAGAAGCATAGCTTCTGGGAATGGCGTTAGCTCCTCTCCTATGAGCTTTAGTGAGACTTCAGATGCATGTCCAAAGCTCGTGCTGTGGGTGTGGGACAGAAGACAGCAGCTGTGGGACCTGATCACTGCTCTGGAAGCAACTTCAGGTGCAGAGAGACAGAATGTCAGCAGCTCTGTCCGTTTCACACCAGTAGCTTTTAAAAGATGGCCCCAATGCCGTAGGGCAATTAGGGCTGGGGGTGGCAGAGTCAAGGCTCTGTGCCTGCAGGGCGCTGTGCCATGCTCCAGTGACCGTTTTCTGAGTGGTTCCTGCATCCAGCTGCTGTGCTCATCTGTACAGGGAAGTGTGACATGATGACTACACAGGGTGGGCTTCATTTCGCTAGTGCTTTCAGGGGATTCGGTCCATCATGGAAGAAGGACAGCTCACCACACTGCATCTAGGAAATAGAGAGGGACCACGTATGGGCCAGCAAGATCACTTAGTAATAGCACCTGCCACCAAGTCTGATGATCTGAGTGGAGGTAGGAGAATACTGACCCTTCCCTCCTGCTGTGGTGTGTGTGTGCATACACATACTTGCACACACAAATACACAGATATAAATTGACAATGAGAGGGGGGGTACCTGTTCTGTGGGTTTCCCCTATCTCCCAGCCTATGGGATAGTGAATGCCCTATTACCTAATTGTCTCATAAATGTCATCACAGGCATACCCAGAGTATATCTTACTAATCTCTTAGGGACTTCTCATCCCAATCAAGAGGAACCATCCAATGAACACTAAGCCTCAAGGATCCAGCCCTTATGCAGTGTCAGCTTAGACCCAGTGTCTGCTTGTCCTTGGCATGACAGTGTTCTGGATATAGACAGCAAACCTCTTCACCTGGAGGTCACAGGATGCTGGTCACGAGAACTGGGGAAAAGTAACAGAGATGGGCTCTACCCTTCAAAAGCACATCTCACTCCTCTGTCCCCTCCTTGCCTACTGTAGCCCATTTAGTTGACAGATCACTAATAGATTAATCCAGTATGGAGTGAGAACCCCATTATCTTGTCCCCTATGAAGGTCTGCCTTTGACCATTGCTGCACTGCAGACCAAGCCGTCCATATACCAGTCTGTGGGAGAGACTTGATATCCATGCCTTAAAATCACCACTCGGACTCCCCTGCAGTGCTGATCCCTCCCTGAGGGTAGCCATGAGAACACATTTGCCTCCCACGATACTGAGCAACTCGGAGGATGAGCCAAGAGCTGGCAACGCCCCACTGTAACTAGCAATAGGCCTCTGTGCTCTCCACGTCTGACAGGCGATGTGCCCTGCACACAGGCCCCAGGAGTTCCAGAAGGAGCCTCTGCTGCTTGCAGGAGGCAGGATGTGCTTCTGTCCAAAGAAGTGCTTTGGCGATTATTTATTAATTGAGAAAGGGAAGAAAAAAATAATAGGGTTTCCTGGAAAGGGGTAAAAGTTCAATATGATAAACTCCCAAAAAGCAATCAAAGGCCAGAGAGGGCAGAAAAATAAAGGACAGAGAGAGTGAGGGAGATGATGAATCAGAGCGGGGCATGTTAGCTGTCAGGGAAGGGGCTGTATTTCATAGCTGTGGGGGCTGAGCAGCACTGCTGGCTGCCAGTGGGAGCATGCCAGGGCTGCAGGGCAGGGAGGCGGCTTGCCCCACAGAGGTCACCAAGCCCTGCTGACATGAAGAGCATTAGTAAGTGAACACAGAAAATTACCTATGAAACTAGCCACAGGCAGCTCACTCCCAAGCACCCGGCGCTCATTACAAGAGAGTTGCAAACACCGCAGGTCATGTCCCAGCCCTGCCTTCTCTAAGCTTTAATTTCCTCTTTAATATTCTCCTTCTCTCTACCTCCCCCCCACTCTCTCTGTGTCTGTCTGTTTGTCTGTGTCTGAGTGTGTCTGTGCCTCTGACTATGTGTAGGTTGCCCAAGAGGCTCTTAAAAATATTAACACAGTCCAGCAAGATGGCCTGCTGGCTAAAAAGCTTGCTGTGCGCCATGAGGCCCTGAGTTCAGACCCCAGCACCTGGGTAAAAAGCTGCCTAGTTTCACACATATCTTTGTACACAAACCTTAGCATTGGAGACAGCAGGAGACGTATGTGGACAAGAGGCTTACTCGAATTCACTGGCCAGCCACCTAGCCGGTCCATGACTGCCTGGTTCAGTAAGAAATCCTGTCTCAAAAAAAATAAGGCAAGAGCCGGGCAGTGGTGGTGCAGGTCTTAGTCCCAGCCCTCAGGAGGCAGAAGCATGTGGATCTTTGAGTTCAAGACCTGCCTGGTCTTCTAGGACAACCAGGGACACACAAAGAAACCCCATCTTAAAAAGCCAGACAAACAAACAAGCAAAAAATACCAACAACAAAAATAATTCAAAGAATGAAAATCAACCTCTGGCATGCATACATACATACATACATACATACATACATACAACACACAAATACACATATTCTAATTCTGTACACAAACACTCACACATACCCAGATTAATACATTGCAAAATACACTGCAGGCTTCTCTAACCGTTCTCCCCAGTTACTCTCTCCATCAGCACCCTCTTTCCTTGTTTCACTGACCCCTTTCCAGACCCTTCTCTGTGCAACTGCATTGAGCATGTGCACCACAACCCCGGGCCGTAAGTCTTTCTCCACAGTACTGAAATCTAAATAGCTCTGAAAACCAAAATATTTTTTCTAACTCATTTGGTGGCGAAACCAGCCCTGAACTGTCTCTGAGCTATCTGGCAGTAGAGTCGATGTGAGTGCACATGCTGGTTTCCTACGCCCAGCTGTGGGCAAGACATAATTTGTGTGTATGTACTGCTTGGCTTTTTAATACCTAAAGACGATGACTTCCAGACTCACGTGGCCGCAGAGACGCAAGATAAGGTGCGGTGGGCGATACCTGTACAATGCTCCTGAGCCGCCTTGTAAGTTTAAGTACTCACACTTCTGCAGCACTTTCTACAGCTTGCTTTCTCAGACCCTGCCATGAATTATAAATCTGGGTTGTTATTTACATGTTGTGCATTCCTTTCTATGGCCGCATAGTTTTCCACAGTAGGTGCTTGAATCTTTTATCCAAGTGTCCAGTGGCCCGTGGCTTTCACTGCCCAGGGCCACAGTGAGTACCGTTGAACACACTGCTGTGTATATATACTCTCCAGATTCTTACATGTAGCCTAGAACTCTCTATGTAGATTAGGCCAGGCTAACCTTGAACTCACAAAGGCACGTGCCGCCACTCCTGCAGAAGCCCTTGCTTTAACAGTGCTGTGGCTCTTGTTATAAAGCCTCTCCTTCTTCACCTCTAACAGCTGCACAGCCTGCTGACTATGTTTCCTGAGGCATCTGTAACAAAATGTTATGAACTGGGTGGCTTCAACAGCAGATGCTTGTTGTCTCACAGTTCTAAAGGTCCAAAGCCTGAGGTCAGAAGGTAGGTAGGATTGGCTCCTGGTGAGGGTTGAAAGAGAAACACGCTACGGGCTTCTCCTTGACTTCTGAAGATTGCAGATGGTCCTTGGTGTCACCTGGAAACTTATGTAGCATAAGACATTCTCTCCCTATCTGCTGGTGACACAGCTTTTCACTGCTATGACAGAATGGTAGACAGAATCACATTAAGAAGGAAGGCCCTGTCATGACTCCAGATCAGGGGTCTCCTTCCACAGCCGCCTTGTCCATTGCAGGGCATGGTGGAAGACAGTTACCTCATGGCAGCTGTAAAGCAGAGAGCACGAGGCAGAGATGGGGGACAAAGGATACTAGGCCTTACCCACAGTGGCCTACTTCCTTAAGCTGTTAGTTTCTATCCTGTTCCTGCTAAAGCCATCCATCATGAATTCATCAATGGTCTCATCTTTTGAAGGGTCAAAGTTCTCAGTCTAGTCACTTCCAAAGCCCACATCTGCACAATGTTTTTGGGACTATGCCAACTATACAGAACTTCACAGGGGACATTTCAGATTAAAGCCACAACAGTGAATATCACTGTCCAACTCTCTGTTTTTTTCTTTTTCTTTTCTTTTTTTTTTTTTTTTTGGAGGGCAGGGGTGGGGAGCGGGTTGAGACAGGGTTTCTCTGTATAGCCTATCTGTCCTAGAACTCACTCTGTAGGCCAGGCTGGCCTTGAACTCAGAGATCTTGCTGCCTCTGCCCCCTGAATGCTAAGATTAAAAGTGTGTGCCACCACTGCCCTGTCAGGTCTCTACTTTTTATAAGACAATTATACTGGATCCAGACCCATCCTAATGACTTCATCTTAGTCAGCTCCATCTGAGGAATGACCCTGTTTGCAAACCAGATCCCACTCTGAGGTCTCAGAGACTTGTCTGGGTCAGCCAAAGTATACTGAGTTTCCTCACTGGTACCAGGGTGGTTTCTGCTTCTCAACAAATCACATCATAATGATTCATGCTTCTAGATACCCCATTAGAAGCCATCCCTTAGGGTTAAGTGGTTGTGCCTAACCTGGGCCTGAGTTCTCTTGCAGCCAGCTCTTCGGAGGTGCCACCAAGACAAGGCCCTTCACAAACTTGTGCACATTGACAGCTTGGGCTCTGGAGATCCTTCTTTCTGTCATATTTTTATTTTCCTTGTCCTCCCTGCCAAGAAAAAGAGTCCACAGGTTAATAGCAAAATAGAAGCCGTAGATCAAAGTGTCTGTGCAGGGCATGTTCTCTTGAAACCATAGAGACAAATAGAAATCTCAGAAATACAGGGGGCCTTTGGACACCAGATACTAAATCCATCCATGCAATCTCATTCACAGGGCAGTGTGCCAGGAGCAGGAGAAAGCATTTTCTGATTTAGTTGAGGCTGAAGAAGCTCATGTCAGAGAAAAGCAGCCAGAGATCAAGCTTCCAGGCACTTTGAGGCAAGCAGGGACTCTCCAGAGCCCCTCAGGTTCTAAAGAGCTTTTTAGAATAGGGACTTTTAGGCTATATTCTAGGAGCTGGAATTGGAAAGGGACCTGGGAAGCTCAATCAAGGAGGACTTCAGAAAGGGGACCTTAAAGAAGCCTGTCAGAGAACTGGGGGGGGGGGGTAACAACTGAAAACAAAAACCCTGGTGAGGTGCTTGAGCTCAGCCTATAAATCAGTGTTGGCCTATAGACACTTAGCACAGGGAGGGTCACAGAAACGACCCAGACAGGATGCAGGGATGGACAGATTGAGCCCCTAGGCAGGGCAAACACCATCCTCAGATGCATTGCAGTGATAGCATCACCTGGTCATCTGGGCCAAACTGAATAGATAAAAGCCCAAGAAGTCCAGGAGGGGCCTCGCTACCCTGCAAAGGAAAGATGCCCAGGAAAGGTGCTCCCTTTTTCTATAGAAAGATGTTAAGTTTCTGTTGTCACAATTGCATCTTCAAGAAGAGTGGTCCAAATGATTCCTGGATGTCCCTAATGGCTGCCATGGGCCCCTGACATCTGTCTTCACCTTCCTACTTGTCTAGTAACTGAGCCAAAGGCAACTAGTGTCTCCAGGTTCCTTTCTTTCAAACAAAAAACTTGTTTTCAATGTGACATTCTGACATGACTTTCACTTGGCCAGGGCTGGTGATCTCTACTGTCACTATAACCCTTCTGATACCATGCTGGCCTGGTGATGGCAGCTTCTTCCCCATGGCCTTCCCCTGCCACTGCTCCTCGTAGGGAAGGGGAAATTCCAGCCTGTCAATATGTGGACCACTAATCACCTGAGTTCAGGCACTGAGGTCAGAAGGCAGAATCTAAGCCGCTAAAAATATGGGGATTACTGGAAAGGATTTCTAGAGAAAGGAATGAAAGAAAGAACCCCAAATCTCCATTAACCCTCTTCCCAGCCCCTGGGCATTATTGGCCACTGCATCTTGGATTCTTGGGAAGAAATGAAGTCAGTGCACCCAGCTCTGCAGGTCCTGGTTAATAATGAATGTGGAGGAAGGAGAGAGGATGTTCAATATTTAAACAGTGCAGAGCACTAGCTATTTTGCCAGTTACTGCCCTCCGCCTGCTTCCTGGATGGCTTCTGTAAAACTGAGCACTACCCAGTTTCACTGCTGGCCCCTACCACCTGCTTATGTGAATAGGGGACAGTAGCTTTGAGGCACTCCAGCCAGAAAGATTTCTGTTGCTTTTCATGAGAGGAGGAGATAATGGCATGGGGCTGGGGGCTGTGGTGTACAGCCTGTGTATTCAGGGTTTATGTCCAGGCTGAGTCCCTCACATCCTCCTCGTGGTGCTACCTGTGTCCCATCTGTGTTAGCCTTCAGTGGCCCGACTAATGAGGAAGGCTTTACAGGGGGAAAGTAGGCTTGTCTTAAGATCTCTTCAAGTCCACAAACTGAATATCTACCTTCAAAGTTGCATGTAATGCAGAATTCTGTGAATCAATTTCCCTTTTCTTCTTGACACATTATATCAAAAGCAAAAGCGTCCTTCTGGGGGGAGGAGAGACGAAAACATTTGGCCCGAGACATAGTAAAATCCTGCTTAAGGCTGCAGCAAACGTGAAGTCTCTTAGTTAACGGAAATCGATACTTTTATGATGAAATATTAATCATCCTTAAAAAAATAAGTCAAAACTAGAGATGCACAAGAGCCAGTGATTTTAATGCCTCAGGCATTAGCTTGGCATTTGCAAGGAAGCAGAGTGTAGCGCCCACGGGAGCCTCTCTGAGAGCCTCTCCCTGGCCTCATGAGCCACTTGTGGATTTTTGTTCAGAAGCACACATATCTCTCCATGACATGCCAAAGTAACTTCCAAGCATTTCCAAACTGCTGATTTGGGGAAATGAGAAGTGAGAAGAAGAGGAGCCTGTAGAGGTAGTGTGTGTGTGTGTGTGTGTGTGTGTGTGTGTGTGTGTGTGTGTGTGCGCGCGCGCGCGCGCGCGCACAGGGCAAGGAGAGCCTGCAGAGAACCAGAGAGAGCTGCCTGTGTGCAGTCCTCCCTTCTTTGGACCAACAGTGCTCGTAGGAGGAATTGAAGCATGTTTAACTCTTTTGGAGCCAGGTCAGGCTGGTTGAGTGCTGAGTTGTTACCTGCAGACAGCCGTCAGACACACAGCACAGTCCTGCTAGGCTGAGGGCAGTAGGGCTGGCATGGACACATGAGCTGAGAGAAGGGACTCCATTTCCTCCCTAGTGGCCTTGCTGTAAATCCTTATGTCAAGGTATGGAGCACCCTCCTGTGCACACCTGGGAAGTAGAGGCAGGATCAGAGTTTGAAGCCACCCTGTATTTAAAAAAAAAAAAAAAATCCATTAGCTTAGACAGTTAAAGTTACTGTAGGAGAACTTTCAGGTCTCACTTTATTGAATGAAGCCTCCAGTCATACAGGTGACAAAAGGACAACGGTCTCAGTCATGTGTGGTGTTACCTTCTCAAACTATCCAGATCACTTTTCCCACCACACACCCCACATCCAAGACTAACCAAGTTCTGCCTCGCTAAGGCCAGCTTCCAGCTCGGTAGTCAAAATGCAGGTGCCTGGACAATAGTCTCCAATACTTGTGCTCTCAGGGCAACCGAGGCTTCTACGGTCACCTTACAGAGGAGCAGCCCGAGGCCTGGGAACACTCCTCTTCCCCTCTGTCCTTCACCCGAGCTTCTGCTTTTCCTGGGACTTCTCCTTTGCACGTGACAGATACTGACCATCTGGTTGGCCAAGTGTCCTGGGACTGCAGGAACAGACTGACAGAGCCCTGCCCACTGAGCGGCAGCTGTAAGCCTCTGAAGCTTGCTCTGGGCTGACGGCCACCTTGGCCTCTGCGTGACCCAGCACGTTCCCTGACCCCATCTAACGCCCACCATGCTGATGGCATCTTTGGTTCTTTCTGTAGTACTGTGTAAGGCAACATTGCCATCTGTCAATCTGGCCTCACCCCAGTCAGTTAACACACAGGAGAGGCTTCAGTGACATAGCTACTGCAGGAATAAACCACCCTTCTCTGTAAGCCAGAGTCCTAGCAAACAAACAAATGGAAAGGGACCCCAGCCTATGGCTGGCTGCCCTGGGAGGCGTTACCATACATCTTTTGCAGAAATTAACAATGACTTCCCTGCCTTCTCTGTATACCTTGTGGAATCCTCGGGACTAGGCATCACATTATGAGACCTACCCTACAATGCTGCCTTGCTTCTGGCCTGAGAGGACAGAGCAGGGCTGATAAGAGACTTCTCAGCAACCAGGTACTCCTGGCCTACCAGAGCTCTGGGGACATTCTTGTCAGGAGGCCTTCAGCTGGTCTACCTGCTCTGTTCCTGGTTTGGGAATCTTCTTCCCCGTGCCTACAAAGTCCCCCCACAGCTATCTAACAGCCTCCTTCTCCCTGCTCTTTCAGCCTTGTCCACTGCCTCAGAACACAGGCAGCCAAGATGGCCGCTGGTGAGCTCTCTACTGCCTTGGCTGAGAGGCGGTTGTGGAGCTCTGTGCTCTCTCATGTACACATGGTAATGCCATTTAAAGTGGGCAGGGGCTGGGAGAGGCGGAAGCCCAGGCGTCCTGGGGAGAAAGCCAAGCCCTGCTGCCCTACAGAGCACCTTCCAGAGCCAGCTCCGAGCAGGGAGGAGCGCCTGCACTCCTGACATCCACACAGCTCGGGTCCCCAGCTGCAAAAGTACACTTGGCCCTGAGGTGTCTCCCATGGGTGGTAGTCCACACAGCCAGGCCCTCACCTGAACCAGAGGGCTAAGCCATTTCAAAGTGGCACAGGGGAAAAGCAGAGTACTGAAAAAACATTTTCTCTTTTCTGCAGGTTTTCACGTATAGCCCTTAATAGCCAAGAGGATTTGTCCATGGATAAAGAGCTATAGGCTATCAGATTCTGCAAGTTCCCAGATATTTTTGTATGTTATCCCTTTAAAACCAACCAGAAATAAAAGTTTTAAGTGTTTGGAGGCAGAGCCAGTCATGGAGTCGCCTGCGACAAGGGTCAGAAAGCAGAGAATGGTGACTGCTGCAGTGTCCCCATCCCCTTGTTCACATATCTGCCACCCACCATCCCTGCCCTGATACAGGGCAGAAAGCGGCTTTTCCAGTAATGGGACACAGGGAGAAAATCAAAAAGTGATACTCGGATGATCCCAGAGTTCGTAGCTCTGAAATACTGCATCTTTAGATCCACTGAAGAGAGCCAGGTTGTAAGGAAGCAGGTACCCCCGGGGGCCCAGGCGCCAGGGTGCCTCAGTGYTGGGCRGGTTTCTGAGGCCCTCTCACTAAGCATCCAGGTCCAAGCCTGGCCCTTGTCTATTTATTATTAGTTATGTTGTGGAAGGAGGAGCATTTGCCACGTGTGTATGTGTGTCTGTGTGCGTGTGCGCACACGCGTGCCCAGAGAAGCCAAAATGTTGGATACCCTAGAGCTAGAAATACAGGTGATTGTGGGCCCCCCAACCTGGGTGCCGGCGACCAGACTTAGTCCTCTGAAAGAGCATTACTCACCCTTAACCCCTGAGCTTCCTGTCTGTCTAACCCGTTTTGTTTATTTTAGCGTTTTATTTATTTGGCAGTAGATGACTGTGTTTGTGTATGAGAACACATGCTCAGTGGCCAGAGGAGAGGCCACTGGGTGTCCCGCTGTATCACTCACCTCAAATTTCCTTAAAACAGGCTTTCCCCCTACCCCCTCACCCCTGAGACAGGGTTTCTCTGTACAGCCCTGGCTGTCCTGGAACTCACTCTGTAGACCAGGCTGGCCTCGAACTCAGAAATCCACCTGCCTCTGCCTCCCAAGTGCTGGGATTAAAGGCGTGCGCCACCACCGCCCGGCTAAAACAGGCTTTCTTGCTGAGGTTGGAGCCAGGTTGTCCCCAGGAAGGGATCCTCCTTGTCTCTGACACCACAGCAGTAGGGCACAGGGGTACGTGCAGCCATGTGCAGCTTTTTTATATACGTGCTGGGGACTTTAACTCAGATCCTCATGCTGTGACAATAGGCAGCAGTCATTTTTACATGTAGCTATCTCCCTCATTCATTCATTCATTCATTCRTTCGTTCGTTTAATGTGTTTGGGTGTTTTCCTGAATGGTTGTTTATGTGCATGCCTGGTGCCTAAAAAGGCCAAAAGGTGTCACATCCTCTAGAACTTGAGTTATAGATATTTGTGAGCCACCTGTGACTGCGGAAAGCAAACCTAGGCCCTCTGGAAGAACAGCCAGCCAGTGGTCTCTAACGGTTCAGCTGTCTCCCCAGCCCCACTGTGGGCTTTTTCAACAGCKTTGGTGGCATCACCTCTGCCTCAGGTGGCTTTCCTCACTGGCTCCCAGCTTGGGCCCCCATGTCCCCTCATCTTACCGAAGGATAAGCTCCAGAGACATACTGGGTCAGACACACGAGTCAGAAAGTCTGTGTCACTCCAGACCTTGTCAGCAGCTGAAGTATTCGGCTCTGTCATATCTCTACCCAGTTCACCCAAGGGACCTGGCAGACTGCAGCAGAGGTGAAAGGGTAGAATCGAGGAAAGAGCCAGCGAGGGAGTAGCAGGGCCATGCACACTGGCTGGCTGGGGCTTGTGCAGCAGGTCACAGGGCTGATTGATTTTTTTTTTTTTTTTTTTTTTTTTTTTTTACTGTTTCCCAGCATCTCGGTGTGTGGTGAGAAAAATATGAGCCCTGGCTGGCTGGGGGCCTGGGCCCTGGCCTCGGGGCTAATGAAGGGCGGGCTGGGGGCCTGGGCCCTGGCCTCGGGGCTAATGAAGGGCGGGCTGGGGGCC
>BDUI01001111.1:78793-89122 GCA_002335545.1 Apodemus speciosus
TTCCTCACAACAGTATCAGATACGATTAGCTTCAACTACATAGAAAATGCTAGAAGGGAGGTTTATGTTGCTCTCCATGAAAGCATCATGAATCTGGGTAAGTTAAGGGACCCAAGCTGCTCTCCACTCCATGTTCTTCCTTCCCTCATAGACAGTTCCCCCTCTTAGTCCAGGATGACTGCTGGACTTCTGCCTATCATATCCGTGTTCCAGGAAGCAGAATAGAGGATGTGCGTRCCCTCTTTCCTGTTGAAGAGGCTTCTTGGAAATCCCACATGCCCTTTGATGTCTGTCTGGTGGCCACAACTCAGTTAGTCACAAGGCCAGGCCTAGTGGCCAGGTTCTGTAACTGCAAGTGAAGGGGGGAAATAAGCAGCTGCTTAAGTAGTGAAAGTTGTTATCCAGAACACAGGCGTCTTCATCTTYGCAGTCAGGGTTCTCGTACACTGCCTGAGCAAGACAGACTTCGTGGGATAGAGGGGCAKCCAGCACTTGGGCCCCGAAGGGGCAGGAAGGGTCTTGTACAGAAAGAAAGAGGGCAAAAGGGTACTGCAGTCTGCAGAAATGCTCCCGCAGGTTCGAGGCCCGCAGGCCAGCCTGGGTTRCTGGAAGAAGGAAGCACTGGAAGCAGAGGTAACCGGAGGAAAGGACTTGAACCTGGGATTCTGACTCCATGCCTAGTATTCCCTCTGTTCTTGACAAATGCCATAGAGCTATTCATTCATCAACATTCCCCAAATCGTGGTAGAATGGAATGGAGGAAGCAGGAAGGCTCCAGGCTGCCCATGCAGCTCAGAGATCCTGCAAAGTAAGGGGATGTCTTGCTGTTGGCGTGGGTCCTCCCACCTGGCCCTCACAGGGAGAGAGCATGGAAGACCAGAGTGCCTCATAGTGTGCCTGAGTGTGCCCAGCTCCCGACGATCTACTTCTCCACCCTCTTCTTTCCTGGTTCGAAATAACGGTCAAGGGCTGGGGATATACAGTGCTTGTCTAGGAGGTTCAGAACCCTGAATTTAATCTCAAGACCACATAAACTGATCATGTCCAGTACTCAGGGAAGTAGAGGCAGGAGAATCAGGAGTTCAAGGTATTTCCAGCTATTTTCAGAGAGATCAAGGCCAGTCTGAGATGTATCAGGACCCTGTGTCAAAATAATAGTGATTCATGGTAAGAAGTTTAGAAAATTTGGACAAGCCCCTAAAAGACAATGAAAGCCTACTCTAAGCCTACCCATTCTTCTCACAGGCTCAGCCCTACAGTTGCTCTACTCTGGACAGGGGTGAGGGAAACCTGGACATTTCAGTAGGAGTATGTGGCCGTACTTTTGCTAGCATTTCCTCTCTTGCCGCATCTCGAGTGCTTCCCTGGGCTCTCAATCTTCCTTTCTGCTGGCGTGTTTGTCAGCTGAAGGCTTTCATCAGTGGCCTGTGTCAGAGTCCTGGCTTTCCTCCAGCTCTGGAGATGCCCATGTCTTACCATCCCCCATGTTATATACACCCTTTCACCAGCATTCACACCCACCCCACACCCACCCGCATCCCCCACCACTCCCAGTGACTCCAGTCCCCACACACAGACTAGGCCCAAAGGCTTGCAAGTCCCCACACACAGCCTTTGGTACACATCTAAGAGCTGTTCTTGAGACAGGCACAGGGCAAGCCAAGTTTGTCCTCAGCAGAGAAGACCCTGGGGAGCCTGTGTGCCTGTTACCCATCCCGTAATCTCTGGCTTGTCTGTGTGTTTGCAAGGACTTGGCAGTCCTTGTGGGTTGACATAGACCCAGAAGGCCTCTGGCATCCCTGCTGTAGTTAGCTCATCCAGAACTGCCTTGCTGGAATGAAGCAAGACTTCTGAGGTCCAGGGCTCAGCCATGCCATTCGCCTGAGGTTCTCTCCAGTGCCCACCCAATCCCCTAGTATGCCAGGTTAGTGTGGGAGAGAGCCCCTCGGAACTGCAACGTACAGAGAGGGTGCAGGAGGAGGAGAGATTTAAGCAGCAGCACAGGAGGAAAATGTATGCTCAGTGCCTCTACTCAGTTTATCCTGCAAAATATGGCAGGGTTGGAACCAACAAGCCAATGACATTTCAGTGCCCAGGTCCTGCAGGACAGAAGGAACGAGCCGCCTCCTGCAAATTGTTATCCGACCTTTGTAGGAATGCTCTAATTACATATACATTTTATTACTAGTCTAAGACTTGATGCTGACCCAAAAATTAAAGAACTTCCTTTTGTCTTCCTCTCAAAAGAGCATCCTGGGTACAGAACCCAGGGCAGCCCACGTATGCTAGGCAAGGGCTATGCACTAAGCTCCGTCCACCCAGCAAAGAATGTTAGTGTCTTTGCTCATCCCTCATGAACCGCACTCTAAATATGTCTCCGTGGCTTTAGAGACCCCCAGGGTTCCAGCTTTTCACTCTTCATTTTCATTCAGGAGCACACAAAGTTCAGTCACAACACTGTTCCAACGCTCAGCTTGTTTGCATGTGTGATAAATTGGCGGCTTGGGAAAAGCCACCTGACATTTTGATTTGTTACAGAGTAATTCATTTTTGAAGCAAGTAAACAGCTTGTACATTCAGGGGTTTACCACTGTACGTGATTAAGAAGTAAGCAGCAATAAAGTTCACTGCAAAGCTGTGGCTGATTGTCCCTGTGGAATTCTCCTGAGCAGTGTTGGGATCTGTCAGACATTCTCTGTGTTTCCTCTGCTGGCCTTTCCTGCCAGTCAGTCAATCTCTCAGTGCAGCCTCATGGGGTCTGGAGCCCTGTGGTGCTGCCAATCCCTCTGTAACAGCTACCTGAGGTACACAGTAGGCGAGGGCAGCAGGCACTGACCACCAAGCCCCATCCACCTGCTGTGGCCATGACACATGTCACCTGCCCATGGAGCCTAGTCAGTTGATACAGTGGTTCTTCATGAGCATTCGTCATCCATAGAGCTCCTCCTGGGCCAAGGGCAAGGTCCACTGAGTCTACAGGGAAGGAGTGTGTAGATGAAGAGGAGGACGTGAGGAGATGCAGGGCCTTGCCTGGATGCCCCCCCCCCCAAACTGACCAGTAAGCTTCCCAGGGGCAAGAATCTGCTCTACCCTTTGTACTGCATGGGGCCAAGCACACTGCACCGATAGGAAACAAGAGCACAGCGTTCTATGCTCTTCAGACGACATGGTCTCCATGGCAATGGCTCGACTCTATGTAGGCCAGCTGCATTTAAACCAAGTTCCAAAGCTTTGTCCTCCTAAAACTTTACTTGATGAGTGAGTCCTTGTGCTGCTGTGGCAAGCAGCTTAAGGAAGGCATATTTAGGCTCATGGTTTAAGGGGATACAGACCATCATGGTGGAGAAGGTCTGACGACCAGAGGATCTGGTGGCCCGTCACATTGCACCCACAGGCAGGAAGCTGAGAGGATTACTGGAGATCCTCTTGATTTCTCCTCTTTATTCAGTCTTGAACTCCTGTCCACAGAAAGGTGCTACCCATGTGCAGGGTGGGTCTTCCCTCTCTGAAAATACCCTCACAGGCCCAGAGCTGTTCCCATGGTGATTCCAAATCTAGCCAGATTTGCCATCACACTGACCGAACAGGCAGTGGCCAGCATCCTCCACCTTCCTGTGTTCTGTGGAAGTAAGGCTAGTCCTGGAGAGCCTTCTGGAGGAGGTGTTAGCAGGAGCTAGACCTGGAGGTCCCAGCAGAGCAGGGGAGGCGGAGTGAGGCTGGGGCCAGCTGGGATGACTGTGCTCACTGAGGGTAGCCAGGGACAGTGGGCACCCTTTCTGCTAACGGACCTGTACCTGACCCACCTCACCTCAGAACAGCTTCGGGATGAAGGGGCAGAGGCAGTGTGGTCTGCCAGAGCACCAGTTCCTGGAGCTGAAGCAGAGCCCACAAGCCTACATGGGCTGGTGGGATTACTGAAGTATTTATTCCTTGGGAATTTTCATGTTTGTARAGGATAAAATCGGATGCATCAGCCCTTTGGGAGGGCAGAGCCCCAGCACGGGAAGCACGAGGTAGGGGCAGCTCCTGGGCCAGCAGCAAGACTTGGTTTTGTCATAAAGAGGTATTGGGGGCTTTGGGTTATTTGTTTTTGTTATTTGTTTCTTTAAGACAAAAACCTCACTATATAGACCAAACTAGCCTCAAAATCAGAGATCTGCCTGCCTCTGCCTCGTGAATGTTGCGTGTTGGGATTAAAGGTGTGTACCAACTTCCCAGTGTAGCGAACACTTTTTTAAAGTTAAGATTTATTTTTACTCTGTTTATATGAGTTGTTTTGCCTACATGACTGTGTACCATGTGTGTGCCTGGTACCTGCAGAGGCCAAAGAGGACCTGAGAGCTCCTAGAACTGGAGCTCAGGCGGGGTTCTTAACTGCCATGTGACTCCTCTGCAGGAGCAGCCAAGCGTTCCCAACTGCTCAGTCGTCTCTCCAGTTGGCAAAGAGCACTTTAACAGACATTTGCCATGTGCCCTGCCCATGCTAGGCCTGCTGGGAAGCCTTGCCTTTCCCCACCTTCCCCACGGCTGAAGCCATGGGAGTGAACAGCCAGAAACAGACTGAGAGGCAGGCCTCTTACCTGCTGCTGAGAAGCGGGTTTCACCATGCAGAGCTAAGTATCTCTAAACCTGGGAGCTAGGCCCCTCCCCGTGTTGTGTGGCCACAAACCACGGAGTCTCCATATCTATGAATGACTCCGGGGTGGGCTGTTGGTGACTGTCCAAGCTCTTCAGCTCTTCATAAAGCTGCTCTACCAGGCCTGCCAAGGCAGGATGGGGTCTGGGAGGGAGAGCCGGGCTCTCAGGTCTGGTCTCTGTAATACCTCTGCCCCAAAGCATATCCAGCCACTGCGATGGCTGCAGCGGGCACATAGCCTTGCCTTGGCCTGGTCAATGGCAGCTGTTTCTGAAAACAGCTTCACACACGCCCAGATTAGCCCCTGACCAGAGAGATCAGCTCCTTCTGGCAAGCATGCCAAGGCTCACACAGAGAAAAGACCGGGGAGAGCTGTCTTGACATTAAAGCCCTATGCTGCCTTTGAGGCAAAAACTGGCCTCCCAATGTCTCCGACTCAGTATGGAGAGGCCCTCCTAGTGCAGAGCCTACCAGCACTCTTCTGACTAATGGTGTTGCACTGTTGTCTTGCAGGCTTTGCAGTGGCCCAGTGCATAAACCAGCATAGCTCTCCATCCCTGTCATCACCATCACCACCGTTTACCAGTGGGAGCCCTGGTGGCAGTGGGAGCACCAGCCACTGTGACTCAGGCGGCTCTTCTTCGGCACCCTCAGCAACCCAGAGCCCGGCAGGTATTGGCCATGAGATGTGGGGGACTTTGGGAGGCCCTTTGGGACCCTGTGACCCCTTGCCTCATTTATGACCTCTGACGCATAGATCCTCCCCATGATGTCTGAAAGATATTGCCACTCAGTGGTGTCCTTTATGATTGGGCAAGAAGGCATTACCCACCAGCTGCATTAACGCTTATCTTGGATGCTCCGCTCTGCTCTGCTCTGACCATATTTCTATAACGAATAGCACCCAGCTAGGCCTAGCGTAAGTGGCATCACTTCTGTGCATGTCACCTGGAGGGTCTCTCAGAGATGATTGTGTGAAGCCTGGGAGAAGAAAGAATCATTCCTCSTAATTGGGCTCCAGCACACAAGTTTCCATTTTCAGTGTTTGGTACTGTCTAGATGTCCCCAGGAGCATCCCCGCCTCTCTAAGGGAGTTCATTAGGACAGAGCAAGGTCACCTCTTCTTGTCCTTTAACATACACTAGTTCAAAAGCTATAGAAAGAATCCATTAAGAAGAGTAAGACTGTAATGCCTTAGCCCACCTCCACCTGCCTTGTCCTGGGCGCGTATGAGCAGTGTGCACACGTGTTTCTGTTTGTTCTGCATCAAGTCCCAAGGAATAGACATCAGGCTTGGTCCTAATTAGCATGGACCCAAATGCAGCCCAAAGAGCAAGTCTAAAGGGGGGCTGAGCCCAGTGTCCCCAGGCAGTACAGAGCTTCACACTTCCGCACTATCTACAGCCTGTACCCTCTCTGCCTCCCAGGTCTGATTAAAGCCCTGCCCAGCATCTCTCACAGGGCACCTATCCATGAAGAGCCATGGGAAGAAACGCCAGGCAAAGGCCAAGGTGCTGTGCCCACCCCAGGTTCCATTGTCTCCCTGGATATAGTACTTTCCTCCCTGATGCTTTCAGTTTCATCTTTCTGGTAGTTGATTAAGTAACTCTTGTACTCATGCCTGTGACTTAGAGGATCCTAGCCCACCTGTGCTACCCTACCCCCACAAGGTTCCTATCTCCTGTTGATGTCACAAGGCCCAGGCAGGATGGCCACCCTCAGGCCCACCTCACTGGAACCTCTTCCGTGTACTGTCAGACTCTCTCCCTGCCCCCAGGCTAGTGGGAAGTGATGGCTGGGCTCTGGTAGGTAGCTACAGATTGAAGCAGTGGCTGAGCTCCTCCCAGAAGCACAACCAGGAAGGAGATGCAGAGGGAACATGCTTCAAAGTCAAGACCRGCCCCAGGATCCTAGTTTTGGTCTCACCTTGCTCTGGGACAGGAGTGCAGGGTAGTATATTCACATGCTGTGTTCATACAGTTGCTAACATGCACACTTCTGTATGTACATATGAGGCCAGACGCTCCTGTTTGCCAGCACTCTTAGGACAGATCTTTTCTACATAGTGTAAACACCTTTCTTCCATTTTTAAGGAGGCAGAGCCAACATCTAAGTGAGTAGGTAGCCACACACTTCTCTGCCTAAAACTAAAACCAAGAGAAGTCTTACATTGTCCAAATCAACCCTAGAGTGTGTGCTCATTATTTCTGCCTTGTCCTCCCCCAGCCCCCAATCCCTACCATTCTCTGCCCAGTGCCAACAACATGTCTTCGAATCTCACAAATCCAGGGGCCATTAGCCTGGCTGTCAGATGRCCAGGCAGCTCCAGTGAGTGAGTGATAGTCAGGGTCTCGGAGGTGTCTGCTCCCTCTCGCTGCCTCCCRGCAGGCACACCAGCCCCATTTTTTATGTGACGTGACAGTAAAAGCCTGAGCCTGGCTACCCATCTACCTCTGTCCACTCCACAATAGCTCACCTCTTTTAGAGAAGCTGACCAGGCCAAGAGCTGTGCTTCATTCTCGGGGAGGGAATCGGATGTTCTGAGACACAGCTGTTGGTCCTGAGAAGAGACTCCTGGAGCTCGTGAGCATCTCCACTCAGTGCTGCACTGTAGGTTACGCCTTTGATCTAGACCCAGGTGCANGCCCCAGGATCCTAGTTTTGGTCTCACCTTGCTCTGGGACAGGAGTGCAGGGTAGTATATTCACATGCTGTGTTCATACAGTTGCTAACATGCACACTTCTGTATGTACATATGAGGCCAGACGCTCCTGTTTGCCAGCACTCTTAGGACAGATCTTTTCTACATAGTGTAAACACCTTTCTTCCATTTTTAAGGAGGCAGAGCCAACATCTAAGTGAGTAGGTAGCCACACACTTCTCTGCCTAAAACTAAAACCAAGAGAAGTCTTACATTGTCCAAATCAACCCTAGAGTGTGTGCTCATTATTTCTGCCTTGTCCTCCCCCAGCCCCCAATCCCTACCATTCTCTGCCCAGTGCCAACAACATGTCTTCGAATCTCACAAATCCAGGGGCCATTAGCCTGGCTGTCAGATGRCCAGGCAGCTCCAGTGAGTGAGTGATAGTCAGGGTCTCGGAGGTGTCTGCTCCCTCTCGCTGCCTCCCRGCAGGCACACCAGCCCCATTTTTTATGTGACGTGACAGTAAAAGCCTGAGCCTGGCTACCCATCCACCTCTGTCCACTCCACAATAGCTCACCTCTTTTAGAGAAGCTGACCAGGCCAAGAGCTGTGCTTCATTCTCGGGGAGGGAATCGGATGTTCTGAGACACAGCTGTTGGTCCTGAGAAGAGACTCCTGGAGCTCGTGAGCATCTCCACTCAGTGCTGCACTGTAGGTTACGCCTTTGATCTAGACCCAGGTGCAYGCTTTGTCCATGCAGGTGCAGCCTAACCAGGCTCCTCCCACACCTGCTCCCTGTTGGACTGTGCTAAGGGGCTGCCAAAAGCTCGGGAGTTTGACACTAGCTCTTCTAAGTGGTAGCCCAGTGTTTAGGAATCAGAGAATAGCGTACTGGCCAGTCTTTATATCTGCCAAGGGCTGCCACCATCAACTAGAGGTGCTGTCCTCAGATAGCCAGCTGGTAGTTAGAGGAACCTGGGGAGCCAGTCCCCACATCATCCACCATGTCTGCCTGCTGCCCAGCCTGAACAGCATGGCTTTGCCAAGAGTCCATTTGTCCTCAGAGTAGTTTTGAGGGCATGGTACTAACTCAGAGCATTCTGACATTATATTCACTGAACCTCCCGGAAGCCAGGGAGCTGCTCAGTATAGAGAGCACCCACCCGGCTCCTGCAAGGAGGAAAACAAGCCCCAGAGACGCAGACATCAGTGTCCACTGCAAGGTCAAGTATCTATTTAGGAAAGTGATGATGAATGCCACAAGAGGCCAGTTTCCCCAGTCTGCTACAAGTCATACTCAAATTTATACAAGGGGCACATCACAAAAATACAGCTTAAGGGCTAGCTAGGGCTGGCCTCTGATAGGGCAGCTCTGGGTCCCAGTACCTTTCTGTCAGTTTCAAAACAGCCAGGAGAGCAGATTGGAATGTTCCTGAAAACAAAGAAACACTGCACGTCTGAAGAGATGACCATACAAACAGCATATCAGACCCCACAGGTAACAGACACACCCTCACACCAGTGAAAGAGCTAATGAAGACTCATCCTTTTCTACCATTCCTCATGGCCTGGACACTCATGGACAGTGTGGGTTCCTCCCCATCCCACACATGGTCACCCCGTGTATACCCTGCATGCCATCCCAGTAGACACCCTCCTAGGGCTGGGCACCTTGCCTGGGTGCATTACATAGACACCTCCTCCCCGAGGCCTTCCTTACTCTCCTCCACTGGAAAACATAACAGTTCTGACAGATCATGTGACTTATCTACCATGCTGCCATTAACAGGGGGGAGAATCCGAATGTGAACCCTCTCCTTGGTGACTCCACAGCCATGTTCTGCCTTCTAAAACAACCCAGCAGAGTATGGGACATGGCCCCTGAGTCTTTCTGGACCCAGGTCAAAGTTTGACTCCTGACTGTAACAACTGTTTTACAGCCATCCTTTATCATGCCACGGTCCCACTCACTGAGCCTGGGACTCGCTTAGTGCAGGTAGCAGACGATTGGGCCTGATGGGTCCCAGTCAGAGGGAAGCACAGGAGACCCCAGACAGCCACATTCTCTTCTGATTCCGGGCTATCCCCAAACCAAGCATGAAACAGGCTGAGGCTTGGAGGATTACTTGTGCATCTGCTAATTGACCTCATACTTCCTGTCTGGGTCTGAGAGAGCCCTGCACATGCAGGTCCCCAGGATAGCATTCTCAGTTCCTTATGGGGGGCTTCAGACTGCGCTCCAGGCACCAGTGGTGCAGCTTGCCCATCCTGGTGAAGAAACCTTGAGACTGACCCAAGACCCAAGACATCCCTCTGCTAGTCGGGCCCTTTCCCTGGGTTCGTTCAGGCTTCTCCCTGGATCTTCCTCACTGTGCTGTCTTTTCTAACTAGATGGGTTTGTGATGAGTTCCTACTGTGCACAGACATTAGAGACACCAGATGGCAGAGCAGGTTTTCRGGAATGAACAGGGCAGACCAGGACTATCAGATGACCACAGAGGCATGTGTGCAGCTGAAACCCACAATGAGGAACCAGGCAGGGRCTCCTCCAGCTGGCACAGACAAKCTATAGAAAGCTCTTGTATTCCTAGAGACAAAACCCAGCGGGTAAAGGCTACAAGCCCATAAGGAACAGGCGTTTGAAGCTCTCACTGCGCCACCTGTGTCTATCCCCTATCTTGTTGGGAACATCTCCCTAAAGCTTCCCTGCAAAACCTACCCTTCAGAGCACAGCTGTCTTTGAGAAACAGCTCCTGTGCCTCATGGTCTTAGAGCCTATAGGCCCGGCACAGACGGGACCACAGCYGAGAGAAGGGTCCTTAGTCAACTCGTGTGCTGTCCCAGCAGTGCCTGCCATACCCCTCCTCTGCCACATAAAGCCATGCATATTCTGAGTGGCTTTTTAACAAGGGCTCAAATTGGGAGCCCATAGACACCCCAAATGAGAGAGAACCCATACTGAGTCCCAGACTGCCTCAGGAACCAGCCAGACAGTGAGTTTTATGTTCCTGGTCAGCCTTTGCCTATCAAAGCTACACTAAAGGGCCTT
>BDUI01001112.1:134947-147105 GCA_002335545.1 Apodemus speciosus
GTTCCATTTTAATGACATTCTATGGATATTATAAGTGCATTAGGAGTAAATTTTCAACCTGACCTACATATAAATCTTTAAATTGGTACTTTTATATTTATAACATCTTTTTTCCATCCTGAAACAGTAAGATTTCTCTCCTGTATTTTCAAGGCATCATTTGACTGTGTGTATGTGTGTGTTTGTGTTTGTGTTTGTGTGCATGTGTGTATGTATGCATATATGCATGCACCTGTGTGCTTTTCTTCTTCAGTATTTAATCTCCACAGATTTGGTTCTGATGTCATGTGAGGTGGGTATATAATTATTCTTCCCCACACTAAAAACCATATTTTTACCTTCTGTCTATGATACCACACACTTATCCAGCATAATTTACTCTTTGATACTTAGTGAATTTAGTACTTACATCAAATTCAAAGATCGATTTACAAGAAAAAATGGTATATTTATAATGCTGGATCCTCCCAGTCATGAAAATATTATAGTTCGTGATGACTGTATGTCTACATTAGTGTTTTTCAACTAGTTTTGAGAACTTCCACATAATCATCTCACAATTTTTGGCTAAATTCTGTCTATTTGTGTACATTAACTTTAATATAGAAAYRTTCCTGAGATCTTTTAGTGGTTATAGCATTTTGACTGTTAGTTGACTCTCTTGGACCATGTATGTAAATCACAATTTGCAGTCTATATTTCGTTATAAAACTTATATACATCATAATTCTGATTCTTCTCTTATTTTCTGGTTAGGTACCTAAAAACAAGGCTGGACTGCTACAATTGTCACATTGCCTGATGAAGTATGGGAAGGGTTTTAAATTTCATTACCACATATAACATTCAATCTAGCTTTTGGGGGGTGTTCTCTAGCTCAAAGACTCAACCTTCTTGTTAAAAAAAAGTTATCATCAATGAATTCTGTACTCAGTGACTTTTCTTACCTACTGAGGTGATCATATAGATTTTGTGATAATTTATTCATGTAAATAACACAGATTTTTCTCATATTTAAAGAAAATCTTCGCTTTTGTTCAGCGAACACTTTGAACCTGTAACACAACTTTCTACACAGCCTACGCTTAGCTAATATTTTTCTTAGAAGTTTTACAAAAGCTTTTGAAACAGAACTGTCTGTGATTCTTTTTCTGCTTACTTTGTATTATCTGCCTGGTCCTCCTGAATACACCAGTGTGGGATAGTGTTTGTAAGACAAAGCTTTTTATATTCTCTGTACACACATACCCCTTTCTCACAGATTATGCCTCGACTATCTTGTGAGCAGTGAATTTGGAAAGCACAGGGTAGTCTTGGTTACAAACTCATTATGGTTCTACTCCCGTCTTCCCAGTCTCCTTGTGTACATTACAACCTGCCCCCCGCTTTTCTTGAGAATCATATTATATATCATTGTTTTCATATTTTTTTCATAATTTCAAAATACTTGCTGACAGTATTTCTCAATGCTTAAACATCTGCCATTTAGGCCAGTTACTCTAGTTTCATCTCTATCATTTTTCTCTTTTTAGCTTTTGACATTTCCTGCTTCTATATATTGACCACCTTCCCCTCACAACTCTGACTACCRTTTATTATAACTTTTGATTGTGGAAAAATCTTATAAAGGGCAGTACGGTGAGCTCCGTGTAACCCTTCCAGTTTCAAATGTAATAAGCCCCGAGCAATCATTAATGTTAAGTAGAATCAGATACTGTTGTTTACTGGACTCATATGTGCTCTGGTATATGTCTCTGAGATGAGTTATCTTAAAAATAGAACTAACATCTCTGAAGATTTAAAACTCTTAATATAACCAAATCCATTTAGTGTTGAATTTTCTTTACTATCTCAAAATTATTTTGAAGCTTGGTATTTTGGGCTTTTATTAAGGTCCTTGTACTGTAACTAAGTCCTCCTAAGTTTCTCTTCATCTGTTCTACAACTTTTTTTTATTAGATATTTTCTTTATTTACATTTCAAATGTTGTCCCTTTCTTTGTTTCCCCTCCAAAACCAGCTATTCCATCCCCTCTCCCCCTGCTCACCAACCCACCCACTCCCGCTTCCCTGACCTGGCATTCCCTTATACTGGGGCATCGAGCCTTCACAGGACCAAGGGCCTCTCCTCCCTTTGACGTCCAACAAGGCCATCCTCTGCTACATACGCGGCTGGAGCCATGGGTCCCTCCATGTGTACTCTTTGGTTGGTAGTTTAGTACCTGGGAGTTCTGGGGGTACTGGTTGGTTCATATTGTTGACTTTTTATTTGTTTGAGTTGAGTCCTTCAGAGAATCACTTGGTCTGTGTCCCATACTATGCAACATAATTTAAAAAATAACCCTTTAGGTAAAAATGTTTTGTATCTTTTTTACTAACAATTCTAATTTAAATCCATAATTACAGAATTTCTGCCTAATCTCATTCATTCCATACACATATCCTTTTCCCCAACATATACAACTCCTGCTTACCCATGACAATACAAATATTCATCTATACCCATTGTTTCCTGAAAATTATTGACTAGATTTATAAGCCTGATCAAATGATTCTATAGTTTGTTGAGAAAAATTCCATAATGCTAAGTAGCACAAAAATATGTGTACTGTCTAATCAGAGTTTTGTATGTAATATTAGAAGCCTGTGGGTGATAAATCACCTATATTTAGCAGTTTGATATGAGAGTTGGGTTTAGATGTGAGACCGTATCTTAGCATTCTTGGTTGCTTTGAAGCTCAAGCTTGAACACACCCATCCAAAAAGAAAATGTCCTCTCAGTCTGTTCTCAATATGACTACCTTAGGGTCTATGAGAGTGCTCAGGCAGATCCAAGGACAGGGGGCGCTCTGAAGAGTGGGGAGCAAGGGAGATCTAACTAGCTGTGTATGTATCGTCAGTTCTTAAGCTTCCTTTGGAGTCGCATGYTTTTGTTCAGTTTCCAGCTGTTCAAGGTGACAGTGAAGTTCTGCACACTGATCCAGCCAGGCTAGCTGTATAGTATCCAATGACCAGAACTGCTTTCCTTGATGAAGCCTAAAATGATATCCATAGTTTCTGGTGCCCTGACCATAGTTTTCTATGATGAGATRCTGTTCTCTATTCTTTTCAAGTAGGAGTGAYAGTGAATAAAYCATGTTAAAGCCTTCCAATGTTTGAACATTTGTAAAATGCTGTCTTCCTTTCTATCCCAAACAACAGCTYTAGGAATTTTTTTCTGTATAGTTCTTCAGTCTTTGGATTTCATATCTCCCCATACCCCTGGCTCCAACTGTAAGAGAAAAGGGGGCAGGGTAGCACTATAACTTCTTTTCTAAGGTTCTGCTCACATCAGTTGCTAGTTGATTAGAGTTGAGCATTTCTACTGGATTGCATGTTAGAGAATTTAAATATGGGTCTGTTTTGTTTGGGGCCTATTAGAGTTGGAAGTTGAACAGCTGTTGCATTGCATACTTTTGCTTTTTTATTGAAAAAATGTCTTCTACTAAGCTGCTATGTTCAGTATTTTTGAGGGGGTTGGGCAGGGACTGTGTAATAACAAGCACTTGGTGTGTTTGTGTGTGTGTGTGTGCCTGCAAGCACAGCTTCTTGTTTCAATATTGTGAACCCACACATGATCTTCTGGACTCCTCCAAAGGGCTCGCATCACTTCTCCAACTCTGCCCTCTATAGCACTCTAAGTTCAGCTTGATCCACTCCACTGTCATTGCTGTTCTTGGTGATCATCCCATGGTACTGGCATCTCTAATACACTGGGGTCTTCCATTGCAACTAGACTTCACCAATAGCCTTTCATAGGCTCTCTTCATGGTCCCAAGCCTCAAATCCTTTGCATGACCCCTTCAGACCTGACCATCAACTGCAACTGAAGCTGAACCTTGACCATTGGCCCTCCGTGGCCTCTCACAGTGCTGAGCCTCAGCTGTTCTCCATGACCCTGTCAGGCTTCAAAACCAGAACCACCTGGGTGACTCTTACACATTACCTAATACAATGGCAGCATGAAGTACAACCTTGGCTATCTCTGAAACACAGCTTCTTTGTGCTCTCAGAAAACACTCCCCAGAAGATTTCACCTCAATAATGCTGGTCTCTTTGTAATCACCACTAATTTCTTACCTCCAGGTAACCAGCATCAATTATCCCAGTAGTCTTATCCTCTTTTAAAGCCAGAGACATATGGCCAAAGCTGCTGAGTTCTGCTGCTTACAGGAGCTAGAACATGGTTCCCTGGTTCTATTACATTATCACCAGCTTCCTCTTTTCTAACTCCTTCACTGCCTAAGCTTGGCTGTCCTAGATCTTGCTCCATAGACTGACTTTGAACTTAGAGATCTACATGCCTGTCTCCTAAACACTGAGGTTAAAGGTGTGGTCCACCAAGCCTGGATTAAAGTTTTTCTTCACCTAGAACTTGCTCTGTTCTAGGCTGGCCTTGAACTCAGAGATCTGCTTGTCTTTGCCTCCTGGGATTAAAGGCTTGTAATATCTTGCCTGGATCTAAGTTTAGCTGGGCAGAATCTTGCCACAAGTTCATTATGCCCTTAATTCAGTTTAATATCCTTGAACGCAGGATTCAGCTCCATTTCTCTTCCTGATGGCCCTTTACAACTCGAACCATATATTTTATATTTTTCCTTTTTCAGCTTGTTATGCTTGTTTAAGATGCTCTTCATAAGACTTAACCAGAGAAGGAAATCTATGGGCATTTCTGAGACTTCCTTTGTCAATGCAATTAATCTGAGTCTCTTCACTTTAGCCTCAGGCAAACTCTTCAGAGTAGGGTAAGAAGTAGCCACACTCTTCACCAAAATACCACAAAAGTAGTCTCCAGACCACTTATTGAAATTCTCCACTGAAACCTCTTGGGCCAGGTCTGTACAATTCAAATCACTCTCAATAGCAAAGTCATCCGTATTCCTACTAGGATAGCCCACTAAACCCCATTCAAAGCATTCTACCGCTTTCCAAATCCAAAGTCCCAAAATCCACGTTCTTCCAAACAAAAGCATGGTCAGGCCTATCACAGCAATACCACACTCCTGGTACCAACTTCTATCTTAGTTTATGTTTTACTGCTGTGAACAGACACCATGGCCAAGGCAACTCTTATAAAGAACATTTAATTGGGGCTGGTTTACTGGTTCAGAAGGTCAGTCCAGTATCATCAAGGTGGGAATATGGCAGTAATCAGGCAGGCATGGTACAGGAGGAGGTAGAGTTCTACATCTTCATCTGAAGGCTGCTGGTGGAAGACTCACTTCCAGGCCACACCTACTCCAACAAGGCCACACCCACTACAACAAGGCCACACCCACTACAACAAGGCCACACCTCCTAATAGTGCCACTTCCTGGGCCAAGCCTATTCAAACCATCACAGTGTTCATTTTTAGTATTCTTATGCATCAATGCACTTTCTCACACCTGCTGTGGTCATATTTGAGCCTCAAGTTGTCACCTATGACCAGTGACAACCTTCCATGCTGGCCCTACATGCCATTCATGTGAGACTTGTGGTCTCTAATGGCTCTCTGAATTTCTGATGTGACCAGGAATTATTATTAATTTAATCTTAAAGTATGAATATACTTATAATTGTTTCTTTGTTATGAATCACCTGTTCCATAGACCCAACCACGCCTTCCTCAGTGGGCTTGGGATGTTCATAGATAAATGACATTTACAAACACAGCCTGAGCTAAGGCAAGTTCACAACCCATAGACACCTGGATGTCATATATTTTAGAATTTTTCCATGAACATAGCCAGAAAATAACCTCTTAGATAAAGTATGCCATGCTTTATACAGATAATTCTAATTAAATCCATAATTACAGAGTTTCTGCTAAGCCTCATTAATCTCACACTTTTATCCTTTCTCCCTACACTGAAAACCTTTGAGTTCAATGACAGTAACACAAATACTCATTTTCTTTATCCCTCAGCATACGCAACACTTAGAGTAATAGAGCCTCTAAAGATGGTTTACTTCTTTCTGCCCTACAAAAATACATCTAACGTAAATAGGTTGCTCAATAAAGGAAAAACTCCAGGGGACTGGCAAAATGGTGCAGCAGGGACAGACACTTGCCACCAGGACAAATGGGATTGGCTTTGACCCCAGAACTACATGGTAGAAGGAGAAAACTGAATCTGGCAGATTGTTGTCAGATCTCAAGTATGCCAGAGTGCCGACACACACACACACACACACACACACACACACACACACACACAGAGAGAGAGAGAGACAGACAGACAGACAGACAGACAGACAGACAGACAGAGACAAGAAGCAGAGAAAGAGAGACAGAAAGGCAGAGAGAGTCAGAGGTGAGATAGAGAGACAGAGAAGGAATAGGGAAGGGCGGGGGGGGGAGAAGTTAAAATAACTTGGAATAAGTAACTTCTGTCTGTGTAATTATTGCTCCACCATTCCTAATAATTTAAGGGGTAATTTGTCAATCCTTCCTTCCTTCCTTTACTTTCTTTTTCATTATTTATTTAAATTTTATCTTATTTTTATTTTACTTACATATTTTCTTCTCTCTTTTTTACCCTACCAGTCCTTTGCATACATAGTACGGCTTTCCAYTAGATGTTTCTGAGGGATTCCTGAGTGTGCGAACGCGTGCATCTGTGCATCTGTATTTCTTGTGCCTTGGCTTGGGTTCTCTTCCTTCTGTTTGTCTGCTTTGTCGTATTCTAGTGTGTTAGTTTTGTTTTCTCTTATTTTATTTTACTTTACTGTAATTCTATAGAAGCCTGTCTTTTTTTCTAATGAGAAACAGAAAGGGGATGGATATGGCTGGAAGGGGGAAGTGGAAAGGAACTTGGGGAAGCAGAGGGAGGTGAAAGAGTAATTAGGATAATATATGTGAAAAAATATCTATGTTCAATAAAAGGAGAAAAAAGTAGAGATTCGATCTGAGTATACTGGGTAGAAATGGAAAATGATTAAAGTATATAAAGCCAGGGTGGTGAAGGCCCTGTGATTGAATCTTTGAAGTTCATATGAAAGGAGAGAGATCCAAAGAAATAACACACAAGACACTCACTCATGCAAGTGTGCGCATGCATGCAGGCCACACACACACAGCGGTATGCATGCACACAAGTGCACACTCAAGAACACATTCACATGTCCCTTGTCTCTCAGCAGATGATTTCATATACCACATTAAGACTTCATATATAATCCCTTGACCTTGGTGAGGCAAAGCAAATTTGTTTTCAACGAGCCTTACGTGGTCTGTAGTACTGTGTTATCAGCACCAAAAAACAGACCACTGTAGGCAGAAAACCTGCTAGCATCTCTTGAGTGTGCCTGAGCATCCCATGTAGGCTGTGGTTCCCAAGGGATTCTTCATTCTCAAAGCCCTTCCCTCTACTGCTGTTTTCTATAGCTTCTTCCTTTGGGCAATTGGAATTCTTCATTTTCATGGATTTTGGCTGTATCTTTCTCAATATTTGAATATCATTTTATTTCCCGTGTATTTTAAGTGGTAGCAACGCTCCCTGAATCTATTAAAGCCATAATACTGAGGAGAGGACTCAGAAAGTGGACTTCATCAGATGAGTTCATACCACCCAGGACAAAATGAAGTCTGGAAGATACCCCCTTGCTGATACCATAGTAATTGCTGTAAAAATATTAAAGCACTTTAAAAAAACCAAAGGCATTTTCTCTTCTGGCCATTTCTTCTGGAATGATGACTCTGAGGCTAATTATTTAGGAATAAATACCTAGCCATAAGCTCTGGCTCATTCCCCAACCAGCTCTTTCTGTATTTAACCCATTCAAACTACTCTACGTCTTACCCATGGTTAGTTGTTTCTCCTTCAATCCGACCTGCTTTTTCCTTCACGTCTTCTCCAGAGGTTCTCCCAGCATCTTGCTACCATCTCTTTCCTGTCTCTCCCTGTGTCTCCTTTTTAATTCTCAATTTCCCAGAATCCTCTCTCTTCCTGCTGGTGTCCCGCCTCTATTTCCTGCCTCAGCTCATTGGCCATCAGCTTTTTTATTGACAGGTGTTGTCCATAAGAGAGTCTCTCTATAAATTGCAAGCAWCTGAGCAAACATTTGTTACCTAGAAGCCTGAGTTCATGCAGTTTTTTCTGAACCACTTGGCTCATCCAGTTCCATTTCTGGYAGCCATTTTAAAGGATGTTTAATTTCTGTTCTGTCATGTTTTGACCTTGAGCATAGCATTTAAGCTTTCAACAGCCCAATGGCAAAGCTTTATTGAAGTCTAGATCATGTGACTTTTTGCGATACAGAATGCAATCTTTCAAGTATTTATTGCACAGGTTTGAAAAGTTTCCTCTGGGTTTTAGAAAACATACTTTAGGTATTTTAATTAGGGGTATGTGTGAGTTGGTGGGTGTGAATGGGTAGGTATGTTTGCAAGTGTGTGTGTGTGTGTGTGTRTGTGTGTGTGTGTGTGTAAGTAGGTGGGCAAGTATGTGGATGTGTGTGGGTGGGTACATAAGTGGGTGTGGATGAGTGGGTGTGTAAATGGGTGTATATGGGTAGGTGGATGTGTAAGGAGGGGTGGATTGTACATGGGTATAGATGAATTGATAGGGGTGTGTACACAAGGGTAGATGGATGGGTGAGTGTAAGTGGGTGTATGTAGGTAGGTATGGATAGGTATGTAAGTGGGTATGTATAAATGAGTATTGGTAGGTGTGTAAGTAGATGTGTTTGTAAGTGGGTATGGATAGGTGTGTAAGTGGGTGTGGATGAGTAGGTTGTGTGTGTGAATAGGGTGTGTACGTAGGGGTGGGTGTGTAAGTGGGTATGGATTAATGGGTGGGATGTGTACTTGGGGTAGATGGGTAGGTGTGTAAGTGGGTGTGTGTTTAAGTGGGTGTGGATGAGTAGGTATGTAAGTGGGTGTGTGTGTAAGTGGGTATGTATGGGTAGGTGTGTAAGTGAGTGTTGTGTAAGTGGGTGTGGATGGGTAAGTGTGTAAGTGGGTGTGTGTAAGTGGATGCGGATGGGTAGGTGTGTAAGTGAGTGTGTGTGTGTAAGTGGGTATGGATGGGTAGGTATGTAAGTGGGTGTGTGTGGGTATGTAAGTGGGTGTGTGTTTAAGAGTGGGTATGGATGGGTAAGTGTGCAAGTGGGTGTGTGTGTAAGTGGGTATGGATGGATAGGTATGAAGTGGGGGTGTGTACAGGGTGGACGGGTATATAAGCAGGAGTAGGTGTGTAAGTGGGTATGTAAGTGGGAGTGTGTGTAAGTGGGTGTGGATGGGTGTGTGTGTAAGTGGGTGTAGATGAGTAGGTATGTAAGTGGGTGCATGTGTAAGCGGGTATGTAAATGAGTGTATGTGTAAGTGGGTGCGGATGGGTAGGTGTGTGTAAGTGGGTGCGGATAGGTAGGTGTGAGTGGGAGTGTGTGTAAGTGTGTATGGATGGATAGGTGTGTAAGTGGGGTGTGTACAGGGTGGATTGGTATATAAGCAGGGGTAGGTGTGTAAGTACAGGTAGGTTTGGGTGGGTGTGGGTGGGTGGGTCTGCTTGTAAGTGGATGTAAAGTGTGTGTAAGTGGGTGTAGGTGAGTGGGTGGGTGTGTAAGTGGGGGTGCTAGAGGTTAGTGAGACTGTCAGGTTTGCACAGCAGACACTGTTACCCGCTGTACCCCCTAACAACCAGGGTGAAGGTTTTAGTAACGTGACCTCACTGGTAGATTATTTGGCCGTTTGTTCTGAAGGAGGCTTCAARTCTTCTTGCCTTTGTGTTTAAGTTACCTCGCTTCCAAAGCTTAACCCTTATCCCTTTCAAAGGACATACATTTTTAAAGAAGAAAAAATTATATTTTAAAACAATTTTCTCTGTCATATATAAATCTTACCAAAACTTAAAGAAGATATTTAAAAATTAAGTTCATACCTTGGCAATTATATTCATAGACTGAGGAGAGCAAAGTTTTATAAATGGAAGACTTTTAAATAAATTATAATTAATTAACTATGCAAATATATCAAATAAATTTGGATACATAGTTAGATGACTAATTACAGTTCAGAAAGGTTAGAAATTTTAATACTATTTTTTTAGCTTAGTTAATATAATATTATAATTGAGGTTGCTTTGATCATTGGGAATGTCAGAGACAATAATTTTTCAAGCTTGGCTGATTTTGAAATCATATGGTTATGAGTATTAACAGCTTAATATAAAATGTGGTGCTGTCCTCAAAGTTAAAAGAAATTATTTTTGTCATAATAAGCTATATTAATTTAATTAGTTATGTATGGGGTTATATTTTTTCATTTGAAAATGAATGCAGAGTGGTAGCCGTTAGATCTGGTTCTTGAAAGAGAAAAATAAGGCTTTGATATTTCAAATAGTTCCATAAGAAGAACATTTGCACGCGTACATTGTACTATCTCATCWTATACTTTGCTACATGTCCTGTAATTTATATTTTCATTAGGTAAGCATCTGCATGGGATCAGCAATGAATTAGAGACTGCCACTCTTGGATTAACTTTTGTACATTCTCTCCTGGTCCATTATGATGACTTTCTACTGGGTCTGTAACTTCTGAGCTCACTCATTTCAACGCATCCTCTGCTCTGACCCTGTCTTTAAGCATTTCCTTCTGTAGCCATTGTCTCCACGTTTCATGTTCTCACAAGGCTTACTACGGTGATGGTCCAAAGCTGGAGGTCCATGAGTCACATCTAGTTAAGAGATTCATTCCTTGGACTCAGGCTGTGATATTGGATTTTGCACGTGTTTTATGTTTTTCCCCAAAAACTGAACAGCGGATTGATTATATATCAAATTCTAGAACTCTGTCTTTCCTTCAAAAATTAAAAAGTGAGCATAAAGTTGTTCCACACTCCTAGAGCCAAGCAGGTCATGCCCCTGACGATGACGAGGCCATTGCTGCCTAGTTGCTCAAGAGGAGCAGGTGCTTTGACCTCCTAGCTGACCGAGGTAGATTTGTAGGTCTTGGTCTGTGGTCCCTGAATACAGGTCCAGATACAAATCTAATGGTTGTTTGCTTGTTTGGTTGTTTGTTTCCCTACAAGACAGTTGTGGGTTATGGTTTCCAAAGATATGTCCACTGGGAACACCCAGAGATATTACTATTTTAGAAAAGGGTCCATGCAGATACATTGAAGTCATCTCAATGTGTGGTAATTCTAGATTAAGGAAACTTTCAATAGTATGAACTACCCCCATAAAGAAAAAAAAAAGAAGACCCAGAGACACAGGCAAAGAGGTGGATCATAAGAAGAGATAAGTAACAAAACAAGTGTTATGGCTTGGAAAGCAAAAAGTCCCTTAAAGGCCTATATACCAAAAGTCAAAGGTGTAGTCACTAGCTGTGACACACTGGGAAGTGGTGGAGGCTTCAGAAGGTGGAGCCCTGAAAGAATGAAGATAGGTCAGGGAGCCTGTGCTCTTGGAAAGGATAATAGAAGCGTGGCTGGTCCTATGTCCCTTGTGTGTGTGTATATGTGTGTATGTATGTGTGTGTGTCTGTGTGTGTCTGTGTGTCTGTGTGTCTGTGTATGTGTCTGTGTGTGTGTCTGGGTTTGTGTGTGCATCTCTGTGTGTCTGTATGCGTGTGTGTCTGTGTGTCTATGTGTGTCTGTGTGTGTGTCTGTGTATGTCTATGTGTGTCTGTGTGTCTGTGTGTCTGTGTGTGTGTGTGTGCGCGCGTGTGTACCTTTCTGTGGGTCTTTCTCACTCCATCTTTCCCGCAGTGAAGTGAGAAGGCTCTCTGTACCCCATGTCCCCATTGCCATGATGACGTAATACGCCACCACAAGCCCAACGTGGCATGGCCAAATGATCACACGCTGAAACMAATTTTTCCTCTCTATCCATGTACTCTATTGGAGGTCTTATCACAACAACACAAAGCTAGCTAACAGACATGAGAACACAAAAGGTTGTTGACAACCAAGGAAAGCTCTCAGAGACACCGGGAAGAGATTCTCCATCAGAGTCCAGGAACCAATGCTGCGGAGCCTTCATGTGGGACTTCAACTCTCCAGAACAGTTTAAAACAAACGGACAAACAAAAACCCTTTTGCTTGTAGCCACCACTTTGAGGTAACTTGTTAGAAGGACTCAGGAAAACTCATAAGAGGCCTCATAGCCTCGCCCCAGCGCCCTCTCCAGTGCC
>BDUI01001113.1:98742-117138 GCA_002335545.1 Apodemus speciosus
TGGGGAGAACCTAACAGGTTCCTGGATTTGATGCATTAGCTGGAGCTCTGAGGTCAGAGATTAACATGGGGTGCTAGTGGGTAGAGGGCATGGGAAGACAGCAGGACATGCCTCCTTCTTGAAGATGGAATCGAAGCCAGCAATCTTGTTGCCCTTGGTGTCGATAAGGGAGCCCTGTGGTTCACAGGTTATGACATCTCGGTTCTGCTTGGGTAGTGGCAACAGTTGGTGAACCTTTTCCAGACTGTCTGATTGGCGCTCCCCCAAGTCCTTCTGCAGACACAAGAAGATGGGTCATGAATTCAAAGATAAAGAAAAACAACAGGATGTCTCAAGGGGTAGCACAGAATATAGTAAGTATAAAGAAGACACTTAGAAGGTTAAGAACACTGACTGCTCTTCCAGAGGTTCTAAGTTCAATTCCCAGTAACCACATGGTAGGTCACAACCATCTAAAATGGGATCTGATGCCCTCTTCTTGAGTGTCTGAAGACAGTGACAGTGTACTCATATATATAAAATATATAAAATACAACTTAAAAAAAAGACACTCAGAGCTGGCCATGGTGGTGTACATCTGTAAAACCACGTGGGTGGCTGAGGTAAGAGAATTTAAGTTTGAGGGCCAGCCTTGGATATATAAAGAACCCCCTGACCCACCTCCAAAAAAACCCCAAAACTAATGTCAGCACTTAAGAGGCTGAGAGAGGAAGACTTGGGTAGGTTTAAGTGCAGTATGGGTTATGTAATAAGTTATAGGAGAATCTAGGCTGCCAAATGAGATGCTGTCTCAAACCAACCAACGAACCAAAGTCTAGAAAAAAAGGCAATGGCATTCAGTAAATCCCCATTACACAGATCAAAAAGAACAGCTAGGAAGGGGAGGGGAGTGGGCCCAGCTTACTCCCCACTCCCAGGCCGCATAGTAAACACAGTCCAGCCAGAAGGAGCTGAGTTTCCAGCACCCCCAAACTTTGTTCTTGACCCCTCTGCTCACCTGAAGCTTCTTCACCAGATTCATATATGCACGTTTGTTTTCCTCCATACTGCCTTGCGAGATACTGGACATGTCTGCAGCCAACGTTCCATTGATAAGCACGCTCAGCATGTCCAACACAGTAGTAAAGAGCTCACTGTGGCAGGCAGGAAGCCAGGGAGAAAACCAAAGGAGCAAGAGATTAAGAAAATGGGGCCCTAAGAGGTCAGAGGCAGGAAGGGATGACGTCATCCCAAGGGGCCTGAGATTGTGTGTGAGAACCCAGGGCCATGGAGCCAGGGGTTCCTGCAACTGGCATAGGATAGGGACTCATTCAGGGCATGACCTGAAGGTTGGGGATGCTCACTTGTTAGACTGCATGTCCACAGTGCCACTGATGATGATTTCCAAGAGGAGCTGGGCCCACTCTGTAGTCTGCTGGGTACTACGTTGCACCGTGTCAAACATGCCCCCCACCTGCCGGGACCACAAGTCAGTCAGATGGTTCAAGGTGATGGTCAGTTTTTTGAGAAAAGCTAAGGTTAGAACCTGGTTGTGTGGGAGCTGAGACCCACTAAGACCCTATCCTGTCACGGGTACCTATGATTTCCTATTCGATGTTAGGTCAGTGGCTGAATTTGGTATGTCAGGATCTGTTTCCTTACTTATAAAGAGATGGGACTTGTAAACAAATTCTGCAATCCCATTTAACATTTCACAATGGGTTTCTAGTATTCTAGGGCCCAGTCAGAATGTCGAAACTTGAGGCAGGGTTCTTGCAAGCATACGAGGTATTCAGTCTATTGGCTCCCGGCCACAGGGATTTGGTTCCTTTGACCATTTTAAGGTCCTGCATTTCAGGAAAGGGAAGTTAATACTGGAAGACCACAAAGAATCTAGGGCCCCCATTCTCAAACCTGCCTTCCCCAACCTGGAGCTCCTTAACTGTCTTTCCAACACCACGCCTTCCTCCTTCCTCAGAACTCCCCCTTACCAGGTTGAGCCGCAGTTTGAGTGCCTCATGCATTAGCTGCTTTGGTTTGCAATCATCTAAGTACTGGTTTTCTCGCCAATTAATCACAATCTAGAATAGAAACAAGTTTCACATGCAGCTGAGGAATCTCCTTTCTATTCCAAGTCACCAAGTGTTTTTATCAGAAAATAATGAAGGGTCCAAGCATGTAGTGGCCTCTTAGGTGCACCCTTCCCCAACCTGATGTCACCTCCAAGGCCCAGATACCCCTACCTGGTGCACCTGGCTGTGGAGGGAGGCAAGGAGTCCCTCACGTTGCTCATCCTGTCCTTTCAGACATGTCAGCACCAGTGATAAGAAAGGCTGCTGGCTCAACAGGGACATGCTAGAGTCACCAGGAGGGAAGGGCAGAGAGACGAGAAGACTGTAGGTCAAGCCCTTCCAACTTCCTTGTCCCAGATTCTACTCTGGAAATATTTTTTCATTTGTTTTCTATGTATCTTATTCTATGTGCATGCCATTTGCACATGTAGAGGTCAGAGGAAAACTTGTTAAGTTGGTTCTCTTCCTCCACCACGTGTAACCTGGGAATTGAACTCGGCGCTGTCAGCAAGCATTTGCTGAACACTAAGATGCGACCTCCTACTTAGCCATGCCACTCAGCTCTTGACTTGCCCGCCCTTCCTTCCTTCCTTCCTTCCCTTCTTTTTTGTTTTTCTGTTTGTTTTTTGAGAGCTGGTTTCTCTAAGTAGCTCTGGTTGACTTAGAACTTGCTATGTAGACCAGGCTGGCCTCAGACATAGAGAGGCCATTAAAGTCGTGGACGACCACTCCCCCCCCCCCCCCCCCCCACACACCAAATGCCACTTTCTCGTGAGGCCTAGTCTCTACCCAGAGGCCCAATGTTTATTCTTTCCTGGGCCTGCTACCTCGTCTCCTTTCTGCTCTTTAGTCCTTACTGACCAGAGCCCCTTTACCTCTTCTGTTTTTGGCGATCTCGTTCTTTCCGGGAAGAAGAACCCAGGTGCTGACCCTTTTCCAATTCCTCCCCAGCAGCTTTTAATACATGGCCCTGGACTGAAGTGGGCAGTTTGGCAATGAGAGGTGCCACCAACCATACACCAGATCGCTCTAGAGAGCTAGAAGACAGAGGACACAGGGTTTCAGGGGAGCTGGCTAAGCAATGTTGAACCATCTATCAGTTCTTTCCCCTGGGTATGTCCAGATCACCATTTCAAAACCACTATTCATGCTCTCAGTAGGAAAACTCATGAGGGACAAATCCCAATTTCTCTGCCAAACCTGAGCACAGGTTTGGTCTTGCTGCTGCTGGGCATGTTGCTTGCTGTACTTCCAGAGGATGACCCTGTCTCTGCTGACTGTTGGAAAACCTCAATTGTGGCCTTGGCAATGTTCTCCAAGAGAGAGTTCATCTCCTGGGGAGAATAAAAGGCAGAGAATGGCTAAATAGGCAGCTAGCAGTAAGGGGAGACAAGGCAAACGGGGTGGGAGATGGGCTGAAGGAGGGCATGGGGGAGGCCAGCACTAGGGACTGTCAGGTTCTGTACCCTCCCGGACCTCTGTATTTCTACAGTTCGCTACTGTCTTGTCCTCTATCATAGAAACGGGCTCTGTTAGCACCATAGCCATGCTTGCCCACAGCGAAGGCTGCACACTCTCAGCCCACCTCCTTATCACCAGCTCCACGCGTCTGTTATTCTCACACCCCTCTTATCTCTCTCAGTCAGGAGCTTGAGGGCAGGACGACCTTAGTTCTTCTATGACGGCTGATATTCCTGACCGGGGACCTGGAGGTGGGCCTGGCAGAGAGGGGCCTGGGGACATCACTCACATTGTTCGGGGTCTGCTTGATCATCAGCTGTAGCTCCAACGAGGACTGGCGCATGGTCCATTGGTCTAAATTCTGGTGGCAAAACCCAAACTAATCATCATCCTGTAAACCTTACTACCTATTTTATGGGTAATTCTTACTACCCCACAACAGATTGCTAGAAGCTAGAAAGGGACCGCTATGCCCCTTTCATTAGGAAAGACACATTTAAATAATCTCAAATCACTGAAAGTGAGTGTATTTTACTATGGTTAAAAAAATTAATGATTTCATATCCCTCTAGATCCTTGTCCCAGAGCCTCACAAGGTGCTGCTCAGTGCCTAACCTTTCAATCCTTAATGTTAAGGTTGAAACCTGACTTATGTTGTTTTACATCAGCTGCTCACAAGTCCCCCACAGAGCCTTTTTACAGGACACTCTTTTGAAGTCCTGGAGAGACTGGAAAGCACTGTTAGGTAATCCCCCATCTGTCCGTATTATTTCCTCCAGGCTACAGAGAACTCATTCCTTTAGTCCTTCCTCCACGGCCTTATTTCCCGCCCCCATCAGTCAAATGTCTGAGGCAGGCGACACGACAAAGTGAAAGGGTACAGGCACACCTGAGTCCACACAGTCACTCAAGCCTGACTAGCTCCTCATGTGACCTCGGACAAGCTAATTAACCTCGGTTTCCTCACTCGTCAAAGGATATTCATATTCACTTCACAAGGTCAAACAGATGAAACGACAAGGACTGACTACCGGGCGCTGAGCATACAGTACCTGTGAAGCAGCACACTCGCCACTGTAATAGCTATTACTACTCACTCACTGACTCACAGCCAAAGCCATATGTGCAAAGCAGAATCCAGGCCTCTCAGAGGCAGTTCTTCCCATAGATGAGCTACGCTCACCCCAGACAGTGGTGCACTCACCTAACAGCCTAACTCCTGAGTCTAAAGCACACCACCAAATCTGCTCCTAAGCCATGCCGGAGCTGTTCTTCTTGCTCCCGTTCTCCTATATGTGTGTCATCTTCCTTCTCACTCAATGGTTCCCGCTATTTCCAGGTAGGGTACGTCCTGCTGCTCCCCCCAGCACCACAGCTCCTTTAGCCTACCTTGAGAATACGTTTAATGCGCTGCCGCTGGGGGTTTTCTCCATCTTCGTTGTCCAACAGTCGATGTGGGTAGCAGATGAGCTGCATGAGGCGCTGGGCCTGCGCACTACTCAACACTGGGTCTTGTAGATCATTGCTATCCTCACACAGTGACTTAAGGCAACGTTCTCCTACCCATTCCTAAGGAGGCTGATAATTAGGGGACGGCAGGCAACCCTGGCAAGTTGTGCCAGGGGCAGGTAAAGGACCCAATGTATAGCAGGGAGGTAGTGTGGTCATGGGCTAGAAACAGGGCTCGATTACATAGAAGCATTTATAGGTGGTGTGGGGGGAAGGTGAGACTGACCTGTTGGCAGATGCTTCGCAGCACGTACTTGGCATAGACATCCAGACTTGCTGTCTCCACAGAGATGTTGCGGCCACCCTGCCTCCGACCGCTACTACCACCTCCTCCCTCCTCTTCTGGAAGTTCTTCTGTTCCTCCCGGCACGGTGAAGCCTGAACCTTTTAGCTCCGCATCCCCTGCGGTTCATGGGTGGCAGATAGAGAGTGCACAGTGAGATCAGAACAGTGTATGGAGACACGCCCTGGCCCACAGAGGCAGAAATTCCCCAAACACTGCCGTAAGAAACAGAAATATACAGAAATATACTTCTCCCCGCCCCCTTGTCCAAAGGTCAGAGAGACCACCTTTGGGATGGAGAAAGACTGTCCTGTAGTTCAGCTGGCACTCCACCCTATATACACTTCTGGCATGTCTCTCTTCCTACCCCCTTGCGTACCGAGGACAAACACAGCCTTGAGAACAGCAAACACAGCGCCATCCACGATGCGGTTCTGGGAGGCAGCCAGCAGGTGGCGGTCACAGGAGGACCGGATTCCAACGGTAGGTTTGTCTGCAAGGAAGCCCAAGTTAGGGGAAGCAGGAGTAAAAAGCAGTGGGTTAGGAGAGCCAGTTTCTATAACTGCCTGATTCCAACCAAAGTCACTCACTTCCATCAGACTGGCAAGGATTGAGTTGTGGCGTCTTGAACAGGTGGAGGAGGATTCGGCAAGTAAGCCTGGCTCCTGGCTCAGAATCCTGCTCACTACAAGCTAATAAAAAAATAAAGAAGTAAGAATGAAGACAGAGCAGATCTGAAAAAGAACGAAATCGAACTCTGTGCATGTGTATGTGTATGTTGGGAGGAGAAATAAGTAGAAATATAAGTGAGGTGAAAGGGGAAGAAACAATATAATCCTGAGGGAGAAGTGGGGCACAGAAATGTTATACCGCTGAAAGGTCAAAACCTAAAAGGTGCATAGGCTGGGCTGAAGGAAGTTCGAGCTCAAGCATGAGGGAGGCATTGGGTTCGATTGTGTGTGTGTGGGAGGGGCGGTGGCATCAGGGCTGCAAATTCAAAACAAGCTTTTCCATCCTCCCAGCCTGGAGTGCAACAAAGCATTGGCCTGGGAACCACAGCAGGGTGTTCGCAATCCCAGGATGGCTCTGGAGTGTATGAGCACACATGGTGCAGGCCTGCCATCCCAGGGGTTACGGATTGGTCCTTTACCAGCATTGAGGAGGGAAGGGATGGCTGCACAGCGAATCAGGTCTTCTAGGAGCAAACATTGACGGGCGATGAGGATAGCCACAAAAGTAGCCAAGGAATCGTGAAAAGACAAGTCACTGACCTGAGGAAGACAGACAAACACTGTGAGTCAGTATGCGGAAGGAGACAGCCAGTGCGCCGCACCTCCGCGCCTCCACTCTACTCAACTCTGACCCTCTATGGTCTTGATTGGAGCCAGACCTCTAGCAAATAGGTAACTGCCTCATCTTCAGCAAGACCCCACCCAAAGGCTTACATCTACGTTGCACAGGAGATCGTTGAAACCACAAGTGCCATTGTTAGAGGAGCAGCACAAGGCCTTAAGTACTCCCAACCACTCTGCACTCAGCGACTTGCAATAGCCGGTCAGCTCTGCACAGAGGATGGCGATGTCATTAACCCTAGGGAAAAGTATAAAAGTCCTCAGGAAAAGTCGTCCCACAAAACCTCAGAAGCCTAACTTTCGGTCTCTGCCCCAGTAACAATGGAAGGTATAGTATCTCGCTGGTAAGCCAGCCCTCCCAATATCAGGTAGAGGCATGATACTCACTCAACTCGGGATGGCCCATACCTATCAGGATCATGGTGGCCCACGCAGACGTGCATAAGAGCATTGCAGACAAAGCTGTAGCGGTTAGCGGGGTTCTCACTAAGACTCTTGCCTAGCCCCGTGTAGGTGAAAGTGTGCGCAGCAGGGTTCTCCAGAGTGTCAATCATGAACTCCGGTGCCCAGCGCATATTGGATTCTGATGGCTCCACGTTACAGTAGATGGTGTTCTTCACTTTTGAGCAAAAGTCACTGCAGGGGTGGGAAAAGGAAATAGCAATACTGAAGGAGGCCTGGTGGGGTACAGGGATGGGCAGGAAAGGGGAGAAAAGAAAAAAGAAAAGGAGTGAAGGATGGAGGACCTTGGGAGAAGAAAAAGGGAGCTGGGCCACAGCAGACATGGCAGGAAGGGAGCCACATGTGATTAAGAAAGTGGCCTGTGAAGGCAAGGAGGAAGAAGGTTCACTTTCAGCAATAAAGTAACAGGTGAGGGACACCGTCCGTAACGATCCCGCACAGACAGCTCGATGCTGACGTGTGCAGTAACGGGAAGGACGTGGGACCAGCCCCGTTCTCTGACCCCTTCTACCTCTCTTACCTGAAGAGCTCCCCAAATTTGCTCTTTAAATGGCTACAGGAGGTATACAGATCATAGAGATAAGCAAGGATACAGCGCTCTGCAGAGGAGCCATCTGAACGGTTCATTCCATGTTTCACCACGCCACAGAGCCTGCCACAGAGGCATGGTAGAGAGGGTTAACAGGTGCTATACCAGGCCCAGGGCACAAAGGCCCTGGAGACAAATTCAAGTGTCTTGGTAAAGCTATTCCTATCCCTACCTTAGCAGACACTGCCGCACTGTGTGGACCCACTTGTCCTTCCTAGGTCACTTCTAACTGGCATTCACCAGAACCCTACACATCTTAGTTATTCTGAAACCGCACTTACCCCTCAAACACTTGCGCCATCTGGTCCTGATTGAGAATGAGACAGGCATGATAGTGTCGAAGGACAGCCACGATACACAAGCACAGGCTGGTAGTGTAGCTGCCCACCAGATCCGACGATTTGAGAAGGAGCTCCGCTTCAACTACACTCAACTCATTCAGCAACTACCAGAGAAATGGAAGTCAAACCTGAGAAGAGGCCCTTTTCATTGTATATAACCCCTGTTTTCTGTGAGGAATTTGGCATGACCGAGCCTGAGCCCTTCCCACAGCTACTTTAGCAGAGAAGGGTCAGATTGCCACATAGCAGTGTCCTACGCTCTACTAGCAGTATCTCTGACCAGTCTCCGGGACAGCATGCTATAAACTCCACAGCGGGAAGATGGTCTGTACCCAAAGCTCTAATCTGTCTCTTGGGCCGCCCCAGCGAGCACATCAGTCTCTATCCCAGCAGTCTTAGCTCATGTTCCACTCCCCCTGTGCTAGTCTTCCAGTCATCCAAAGAGGCGGGGAAACTGGCTGGAGCTGCCACTCTTGTCTTCATGACCCTTTATAGCACGAATTCCTTCTTCCACCCTTATCTCTCCCAACTTCCCCACCTGAATGGCAAAGTCGATGAGGCCACTGATGCTCAGTGAATATTCCATGAGGTCGAAGATGAACTGCACGTGCTGCACCAGAGGCAAGTGGTATGACATGCCAAGGGCAAAGCTCGTGATCTGCTCCAGAACATTCCGGGAGACCTGATAAGGGCAATGCGAGTGAGCTAGGGATGGAAGGAAAGAAGACCTAGGGATGGAGGAGAGGGACGGTGGGAAGGGACGAGGCCATCAAGCTTAGCCTGCTTGGGGGAAGGTAAAACGAAAAGGAAAACTGGACAGGAGGCCAGAATGTGGGAAGGGGACTGCCTTAGGCCCACACCTGAGCCGTGACCTGGTGTTGGTCATAATGGGAAAGGTGCTGGAACTTAGCAAAAATATCTTCAGCAGTGGGGAAGGCTTCGGGACGGTTGCGGCGTCGCTTCTGCCCATCTTCCCCACCTGACAGGACAGTTCAAAGCAAGGAGTCAGGACAAAAAAGAAAACTAGCTGACTGGGGCGCAGGTAGGGGTGTGGAGAAGGGACTATGGTAGGGAGGGAGGAGGGGAAAGGGAAAGGAGGGAAGGGAGAGAGAAGAGGGGGAAGGGAGGTCAGGGAAGGGCTGGGATAGGGACAAATGGGACAAGGAAGCACAGGTTTAAAGGACCACAGACTATGTGGCCCACAGAGGAACATGTACAGGGAGGTGCTAGGTTAAGGCGGGAGGGGAGGAAGGCAGTAAGGGCTTACTGTGAGGTACCTAAGAATGTCAGGTCTCCAGGATTCAGAGGCACAATAGGAGCAAGCTGGTCTGTAGAGGGGGGGAATGAGGGGGAAGTTTCAAAAGGACTAGAGCTCTCAGGAGACTCCAAGAGACAGGACATTGGGGCATGACTGGGGAGTGCCCTACACTGGGCATGGGAAAACTGACTAGGGCATTCTTGAGGGAGGCTTCTGTTTAAGGAGACTGAAACCCACCAGTTTCTGCTGTCCCCTTGCGGTTCAGAACCTTCAGGATATCCTTGGTAATCTTCTTGATGGCATGGCGGGCATCATCTCGCTGCTTCCCCACCCCAAACAGTACGACCAACCGCTGGTTGCACTCATGGCTGCATGACTCCTCCTGCATCCCAGCAGCACCATCAGGTTCCATCACAAGTCCCCCGCCCCCCTCTTAAGAGCATGCTTTGCATCTCTCAACACTCCCAAGTTCAAGTCCCTTCCCACCCACCCTCTTAGGAACAAACAGGTCTAGCCCCTCAGCAAATTCCTTTGATGGCAATCTGGTCTCACAACAGGCCATCACCAATGCTGGAGAAGGGTACCTGTGGGATTGGAAAGTGTGTGGCATACTGCACATGTCGTGGTTGGTCATACAGAATGCCAAGTGTCCCCTCGATCTTCTCTTTGGCTGGGGCTTTCACTTCCTTTTCGACATCTGGTTTCTCAGGGGATGGGCTTCCCTTCCCCTCACAAGGCATAGTAGGGGAGAACAACTAAGAAGGCGAAAGGGCAGAGCATTCAGGAGAAGCAGGAAGCATAAAGGAACTCCAAAAGGAGACACAAGGGGAGAGCCAAGGCACTGGATGCTTCCATGATCAGGATCTTACTGAAAAGTCAGGCTTTTCCATGTCCTCAAAAAGCACACTGGAACTAGGGTCGATGTCCATAGATTCAGAGAGCCCTGGGTCCTGAAGGCATTCAACAAAGCAAGAACTTTCTTAGTCCTAGGAAGTAGTTCCTCACTGTCCAGGAAACGTCATGGAGAACTGAATCAAGGCGGCATAAGGAAAGCCCAAGTTCTGGATTCCAACCTTGTCCAGTCACTTAACCAGTAAATAGGTAAAGCCTCAGTTTCTATTAGCTTTAAATGAAGGCGCGACTACCTCACAGACCTTTTGTGAAGACCAAGTGAAAAACTGCCATGAGACTACTTTATACACCACGAAGTGCTGAGAAAATACTATCATTCTTGGGTAAATCTCGGGTAAAGGAGACTCAGAGGCTTCTGGAAGCTGTAAAAGATGGGTGTCAAAAGCAATAATTAAGAGCAAGGAAAGAGCCACACACCTCTAGCTTGCTGCTGCTGCTGCCTTCAGCCTCCTTGCGCTCTGGATCATCTGTAGGATCATCAAAGGGAGAGGGAGGCCGAGGACCAGGGGCTCCAAATGCGAGATCCCCCCGAGAGATGAGAGTGCAGGTGTACATATTATGGGAGAAGACATCATGTCGGATCAATTCACAGAACAGCAGAACCAAGTTAAAGAATTCCACTCGCTCACTCTCACTTCGGGGATCAGCTATAGAGAGGGAATAAGGAAAGATGAGCTTGCCAAACACAAAACGGGCACTCTTAGAATACTGCACAGAGACATCCCCTAGGCAAAATCCAGAAACTGCCTAAAGATACAAAGTGTGGTTAATGGGGCTAGAAGAATGGCTCAGCAGTCAAGAACATTCACTGGCCATTCTTCCAGAGGGCCTGGGGTTAGATTCCCAGCCCCTGGGTGGCTCATAATTGCCTCTAAACTCCAGTTCCAGGAGTTTATAACCCTCCACTGGCTTCCAGACATGTACATGGCGCACTGGCATACATGCAGAAAAAATACCCATAGACAACTTTTTAAGAAAAGGATGGGGCTGGAGAGATGCCCCAGCAGGTAAGAGCACAGACTGCTCTTCCGAAGGTCCTGAATTCAAATCCCAGCAATCACATGGTAGCTCACAACCATCTGTAAAGAGATCTGATGTTCTCTTCTGGTGTGTCTGAAGATAGCTACAGTGTACTTAGATATAATAATCAATAAATCTTTTTTTTTTTTTTAAAAAAAGGATGCTTGGCCACACAATGCTGTCCACCACCACCTCAGAATGACCAGAGCATCTTTGCTGCTGTGCATATAGTACTTTGCTCACATGTTCTTGTGTTGGTTCTTTCCATTTCTCCATTCTATTAAAATTGTAAGACCATAAAGGAGCAGAATTATGCTAAAAGTCATTCTGTGCAGAGCCCAAGACAGAAATAGACACCAGAAGATCCTTCTTTATGTTTTCTGATGACATAGCTTGTAACTGAATCTAGGCAGAGTAACTAGAAGGTTATAGATGTGCATACTCAGCATGGGAGCCTGCGTATCCAGAAACTGCAGGAGGACATCCTGGAAAATGGGTGCACTAGGAGCAGAAAGGGAACCCGAGGCAACGGAGCCTTTTTCGTCAGCTGCTTCAGATTCTCCACAGCGCTGCAAGGCGAGAGAACAAGCTGAGGAGGAATTCTTCCATGTCTTCACTCTTCAGTACATAACCTTGGAAGCACCGCTTGCCTGCCTCCGCCTCCGTTCCACACTTCCATCTGCCTCCCAGCACAGCCTTGATCTCCCAACCACAGCCTTGTAGTCTAACCAGTTTATCCAACAGCTCCTTTCTATTTGTGGCTTATGTCCTTAACATTTCCTGTAAGTTTACCACTTTTATTTGTTTATTTGGCTTTGTGAGGCAAGATCTCACTATGTAGCTCTAGCGGGCCTGGAAGTCACTATGAAGACCAAGCTAGTCCTACGCTCATCGAGATCAGCCTGCCTTTGTCTCCCAAGTGAGTGCTGGGCTTAAAGTCATGCACCAACAGCCCCATCATTTTTAAAAAGCTATTTTGAGACAGAGTCTAAGTAGCTGTAACTGTCCTAGAACTCCATAGGTAGAACACAGTGGCCTCAAAGTCACAGTGATCTGCTTGCCTCAAGCTCCTGGGTGCTGAGATTAAAGGAATGCCCCCTGGCCATAACACCGGTTTTCTTTTTAACTTTTGAGACTGGCTTTGTACCCAGTCCTGATTGGCTTTGTAACTGGGATCCACCCTTGTCTGCCTTTCAAGTACTGTAATTGCAGGTCTGTGCCAAGATAAGAGTGCTCTATTGTTTCTTTCCAATCCCTCAGACCCAGTCCCAATCTCACTACCACCACAATCACTGCAAGAGGTTCAAACCCACTTAGATTCTTTCCTTTGGGCAATTCACTCCCTTTGCTTTGCCTCTAACCTCAGCCTCAATTTCCGCTTGTCTCTTCTCCAGGAGTTTGGCTACTACCATTGCCCGGTGCCGTCCAGATCGCTTGCAGCTTACAGCCCATTCACACAATAATGATACCACAGCATCATCATCAGAGGAAATCTGTAACCAAAGGATTTGATTTGATAAGAAACGGAAGGCTGGGAACAAAAGAACTAAGTTCTCTTTGTTCAAGATAAGGCCCCAGCTAAAAACATCCTGGGCCCAGGAAGCCGGAAGACATCTCTTCAGGAACTCCTGGTTTTAAGGGCATACTATACCTTTGCCTTATAGATACTGCTTCTCCTGCAATGTTTTTGCTCTTTCTGTTTCTCTTCTTACTCACCTCATGACCATCCTTACTAGGCCCCAATCCAAAGATTCGATTACAAAGGGAGTCAAGAGAGTTACTAAAGTCAGAGCGCTCAAAACTATGGCTATCCAGCACTTCTAAAGTATGCAGCACCCGTCCAATGGTGAAACCTGAGGACAAATAGTAAAGGGACTTAACTAGAGGCTCAGTGAATTCAGAGTCTCAGATATCTATGAACCTATCGCCCGTCCTTTCTTAGCTTTTGTCCTCTGACACTCACCTGCAGTAGCTTCCTGGCACTTATCAAAAGACCAGCGAACCTCAACTGCTTGTCCGCGCTCCTTGATCTGTTGTTCAATCTCTCGTAATTTTGCACGGACCTGCAATTAAAAAAAAACTTTAAGGAAACACCCAGATATATAAAAATCTTTAAAACAAAACAAAACAAAACAGGTAGGCAAGTTGTGTTCTACCAAACACGGTAGTACACGCCTGTTGTGCTTGGAAGTCAGAGGCAGAAGGATCACCATTAAGTTTGAGACCTGCCTGATCCACATAGCAACTTTCAGGCTACTCAGCAAGTTCTGTCTCAAAAACAAAACAGAAACATAAAATACATCCCAGCTTTGAAGTAACAGTGCAGCAGTTAAACTTACCTGCTGAGTAAAGGCACTATTACCCTCTGGCATGGGCAAGTTGGAAGGAGCAATAGGCAGGTGGTCAAGTGGTGAGCCGGTCTTAATTCGGCTATCAGTCAATGAGTAGTGCCAAACTAGGGCACTAGGGCAACACAGAAGGATGGTCTGCCAGACAAATAGATAAATCAAACCCAGTTATCACTGCTACCTCTCTAGAATCCCTAAAGACCCACTTCCCTTAGGTTTGACATCTCAATTAGGCTTATTATGACTAAGTCCTTGGAGCAAATATCATTCCTGATCCCTGTCTTCCTTACCTTCCTCCTTTTTTTTTTAAGTATCTTGACACAAGGTTTCATTTGTCTATGTAGCTTAAGCTGACTGAACTCACAATCCTCCTGCCTCTTCTTTCCAAGTTCTGGGACATACACTACCATACCCAGATTCCCATGCACTTTTCTAAAAGGCTTTGGGCCGCATTACTTAGTCCTGGAAGAGAAGGTCCAAAATCTCTAAAAGGGAACATCCTATTATAGAGAAACACTAATTCCTGAACCGGTACTCAGTGCCTGTTCCCACCTCCAAGTTGAACTCACCCCATTCTCCAGGATGAGCAGTCAATTCTTTAGACTTTCCCGGGCCCTTTAGTACCTACCTGAAGGATACAGCTGAGGCCAAACACCAGGGGCCGGTGCTGAGGGCACATAAGCAGGTCACTAAAGGGAGTCGAGGGTGTATTGCTAGTTGGGGGCTGGGGCGCTGGGGTAGTGGGCAGAGAACTTGTTGACTGAGCAGATATGACATGAGATGAGTGGCCGCCTATGCCATCCAGCTGTAGAGCCAATCTCCGGGTACAGAAGTAGGCAAGGCGGCGGGACAGATAGGCAGACTGAACAAATTCCCCCGAGTACTGTAAAGATATGACCAACAGAGCCCGCTAGTTTTCTCCACAGGACACTGCTCTGATGTCTAATTCTTACGCAGACCCTTCTAAACAGTCCCTCCCTAGGTCTAGGTCTTACTCGAAGCAATAGGGGAAGCAGCAATTTAAGCAATTCATCTTCTCCAGGGCGTATTTTCTCAAAACACTCAAGCACCCAAGTCAGGAACTCATGTCTGTCCAGCATTCCGTCCTATGGATAGCAGGGAACTATTAGAGGTAAGGCAGATAAAGTAAATGGAAGAATGAAGAGAGCTATACCAGGGGCAAGGGAAAAGGCAAATTCCATTTTATGCCAACAGGACAGGATAAGGGGCAACTCAATGCCATGGACGACATGCCCTTGCTCCTACCTGAAACATGAACAAGGCGAGCTTCTCGTTGTAGTCCCACTGCCTGATTGCCATCTCTACATCATGGGGCAAAGGTCCTATAGTAGAACCACAACCTCCACTTCCTGCAGGCCCTGGACGATAGTACTCAGCCATCTTCTGTAGCTGCTCCCATAAGTACTTTGTGATGATTTGAGTCCATTCTAAAGAAAATATGGAAAGAGAACTATATGATACTATTTTTAGGCTTAGAATACTCTATCCCCTACCTCCACCCACAATCACCAGACTTCTGAGCTCTATTCATCCTCTTAGTCTATAGACAAATGCCACCTCCTTAAAGCAAGTAATCATTAGGTCCACTGAAGTCTCAAAGAACCTTTTGTCTACTCCTTTGATGTTTACCACTTTCTTTATTTAATTATGCTACATATGCCTTAGCATCTCCACTAAGATCGAAAGAGCAGAAATTATACACTGGTCATCTTTAACAGCCCAGGACCTGAACACAGCAGATACTCAAATTACTCTGTGCTTACCAATTTCGTGAGTAAAAGGTAAGATTCATGCAGAAGCAGGGACTACACTAGGAAGATTTATTCTAAGGCTCCAACGCTCTTTGAAGCCATCAGTGGTATGCCAAGTGTACAGAGTCACTTACCAGTGAGGTACACCAGGTATAGAGTCACTCACCAGTGTGGTACACCAGGTGTACAGAGCCACTTACCAGTGAAGGGGTCAGCAGTATTTTTCTTCTTAACCTTAGTCTCAGACATTGCTGCATAGTAGGCACAGGTCATCTTAATGAGCCAGGCAGCCCGCATCACAGGCACTGTGTATTTGGCCAAGTACCCAAATACTTCCTCCTTTTTACTGAAAATGGGAACCTGGATGGCCATCACAAACAGCAAGGTCTAATTACCCCCAGAGAGCTGACACCATGTAGTTTAATCTCAGAATATAGGTAGACACATTCCCCATCCTGACCTTAAGAACAGGAAAACAGTACCTCACCTTTTTGGCTAGGTGTGTGAGTGGTTTGGTGCCAGCCAGGTCAGTGAACCAGGTGTTAATAGCACTCTGAGATCTTGCAGTCACCAGCCAGAAGTTGTCCTTCTGGTTCATTAGGGACTTCCTGCGACCAGTGTCAGAGAGAGTATTACACCTTAACTTCTCTGCGATGATGCTGCTGAAGTTGGAACTGATCTAAAAGAGAGAAGTTTACCTCAGGATAGTAAGAATGTGAAAATGCCAATGTGGTAGCACTGAGTTATAAAGTCTGCCATTTAGGTTATCCCTGTCAGTTTGCCCAATCCAGAGCTTTTGCTCCTCAGATTCTTCCAGCCTTTTCCTTCAGCCTGGCAGGGTTGTCTCACCTTGGCAGGATTGAAGTTGACGTTCTTGGCACTGCCATGTTCATCCCCAGAGACAGCAGGCTGGTTATTGAAACCTTGTTTTACATTCAAAGCCGTCAGTTCATCCTGAGGCAGGAAAAAAAAAAAAACCCAGCATTTTAGCTCACCCTCATTCGCCTTATAGAAGAGGTTGTAAGAGAGGGCAGAAGAAAGGGTAACAAGGGAGAGAGGGAGGAGGAGGAGGAGGAGGAGGATTCTGACTAGAAAAGGTTGTTATTTAAAGCCCAGCCCTTCTGTTCATTTGGACCCCACCCTCACCCCCACAGTCAATGAGATTCCCACATCCCCCAGAGCGACCTCAACATCACTCTTCCCTTGCAGGCACCTCACCAAGCTGGCCCTAACAACTTTCTGAGGTTTGTGTGTGAGCGCCTGAGCGAGTGTGGAGGGGGGCACCTCTGGCATGGCTCCTGAGGCACGAGCTCCTCAACCGGAACTGCTGGCAGACCCTACTCTCCTGCAGGGCACCAGTCCACTCCACTCTTCCCCCTGTTGGGACTTTTGCTCTCACCTCACCTCACCCCCCCTTCCCTGAACTGTCAGTGTCTCTTCCCACACTAAACACCTGCCCGGACCCCGCGGGAACCGGGAATTGCGAACGCACCTCCTTCTGTTTGGGGTCTTGAGGGTACACATCGGGAGGCCCCAGCCGCAGCCGCTTCAGGGGTCGGTGTTCATAGCTCAAGATCCCGAAAGCCGCCATCTTGCCCAGCCCGTACCGCCTGAGGCGCCTGCAGGGCCAGGCGAGGTGGGGAGGGAAGGGGCGGAGGGCCGAGGACGGGAGGGAGCACGGGGACAGCAAGCCGGGCGGCGGTAGAGAGGACCGAGGCCGAGAGAAGGGGGGTGGCGGAGGCGGGGCACGTTAGAAACTCTCGATTACTGCCGGAAACTGCCGAGGGACGCTGGGTACCGTCGGACAATACTGACTGCAGAGTGGGTGGGGCCTCGCCAGCGCGGGGCGGAGCCCCACAGCCCGGGAGCTTTGCGCCCTGGGAGGGAAAGTCAATTTCACACACTAAAAATCCACCGGCGTGGCCACGCTGGAGGCGCAGACCTGAAACAGGGGAGGCAGCTGCAGCGCTGAGCTCTAGCTGGAACTGGGTTCCCGTTGCCTCCCTCAGTTCTTGGCCTAAAATAAGTGCTCCGGAATTTTTAGTTAATAACTGCATCTTTTACTAATCGCTTCGTTCCTTAGTTCCCACATCTGGATAATGGGCATGCTAAACTTCCTTCAAAGGACAGTTGTAAAGATTAGAAACTATTATTGTTTTAAGAAAGCACCTTTGGTCTGATACAAAGATCCGGTCCAGCCAGGCGCACGCCTTTAACCCCTGCAGAGGCAGAGACAGGCCGATCTCAGTGAAGTGCTTGTCTCACACAAAAGAAAGCACCTATAAAACTGAAGTGCTTGCTTCTAATCTCTCCAGGTGGTTACAGCTCCTATACACTACAACCCCCTACTCCTTTGTTGTTGTTTTTAACCCTTAACCTGGTGGTGCACACCTTTAATCCCAGCAGTAGAAAGCAGATCTCTGTGAATTCAAGGCCAGCCTGGTTTACATAATGACTTCCAGGACAGCCAGCTCTATGTAAGAACTGTGACCCTGTCACAACAAACACACGAACAAACAAAAAATAGCCAGATTGATGGCAAATACCTTTAGTTCTAGCACTAGAGAGGCAGGACAGCCTGGTGGTCTACACTTTGAACTCCAGGATAGCCAGGACCACATAGAACCCTTGTCTCAAAAACAAACAAACAAACAAAACAAAACAAAACAAAACAAAAACCACACAGGGGTTGGGGATTTAGCTCAGTGGTAGAGCACTTGCCTAGCAAATACAAAACCCTGGATTCCATCCTCAGCTCTAGAGGGAAAAGCAAACAAACAAACAAACAAAAAATGCCAATGAGTCATCTGAGTCAGACGTGGTGGGGTAAGAAGGTCATCCAGAGCAACACAGTGACTGACACACACCCTGTCTCAAAAAGACCAAAGTGTATAGGGAAGCGATTGAAACTTAGTATGTGTGTTACACACCTATAATTCCCACGACTCAGTAGATTGCCAGGAGGATAACAAGTTCACTTCCAGCCCAAATTACATAGAAACACACACACACACACACACACACACACACACACACAC
>BDUI01001113.1:119068-140200 GCA_002335545.1 Apodemus speciosus
CTGTATAGTCCTGGCTGTCCTGGAACTCACTCTGTAGACCAGGCTGGCCTCAAACTCAGAAATCTGCCTGCCTCTGCCTCCCAAGTGCCAGGATTAAAGTCGTGCCACAACTGCCCGGCTGGAAGCTGATTTTCAAAGAGTGATCATTTGTTTGCCCAATATTATACAGCTGATATTCTTTCTATTATGATATTTTTCTAGAGAAAAGCTAGCTAAAGTGCCATAATAAAATTACCAAAATCAGGGCCAGCTAAATGATTCAGCAAGGAAAGGAGCTTGCTGCCAAGCTTGACAGCCTGAGTTCAAGCCTCAGGACCCATATGGTGGAAGGAACTTACTCGCCCACCGCATATACACACATGTATACAAAATCTATATCATGGGCACTCTGGAGGCAGAGATAGACTGCCTCTGAGTCTAAGACCCATAGAGAGTTAGGGGACAAGCACTATATAGAAAGACTCTGTCTTTAAAAAAAAAACAAATACATAAATAAGTAATCATAAAAACAAAATGCCAAACCCCACTGTGGAGATCAAGCCTGAAGTGTCAGTGCCTAGGAGGCCAAGGAAGGCTGTCCACATGAATTAAAGTAGAAAGTGAAAATACTGGTAGTGGTCCACGAGTCTGAACCCTTAACAGGAAGGCCACAGGAGGAGGAGAATTGCAATGGCCAGCCTTAAAAATATCTGATTGGGTAGAAGAAAATATCCTGGATGTGGTGGCTTTGACTTAACTCTGAAGGCCTTCAAAAATAAAAATAGCAGCTGAGTATAGTGGAACATGCCTGCATTCCCAACACTGGAGCTGGAGGTGAAAGATCAGGATTTTGGATCATATTCAGCTACACAGTAAATCTGAAACTTGAAAAAAAAATTGCAGCAATTCCAAGTTCACAGCAAGGTAGAGTTAGTTCCTTCTGTTTAATATTGCTGTGAGCCCGAAACTGCTCCAATTCACTCCCCGTGCTTCTCTGCGCCTCACCGAAGAGTGGTACATTTTATTACAATTGATGCATTTGTATTCTACATTAATATATCATTATCACCCAAAATACAGAGGGCTTTAAAAAAAAGCCAAGCATGCTGGCCCTTTAATCCCAGTACTTTAGGAGATGGAGACAGAGGGATTAGGAGTTCAAGGCCAGCCCAGTCACTTACCAAGCTTGGGGCCAGGCTGAGTTACATGAGGCCTTGCTTCAACATCACCACTACCACTCTCTCTCCCAGGAAAAAGAGGAAGCAACTAAATTGACCAAGATGGAAAGAGGATAGTTCAAGGGCACTTTGCTGAAGAGATGCTTTTAAAGCAGAATCTGAAAAAATTAGTGTAATTTTACCAGAGAGAAAATAGAGTAGCAAATCAGGCAGAGGCAAAGAGCAGCCGCTAGTTCCTACCTTTGTTTAACTGTGTTTTGGAGAATCTCCACATCTATGCTGTAGAACTCATTACAGTACATTGTATTATTTATATGTTCCCCACTTATCTCTGAGCTTCTAAAATGATGATGTCTTATTTGTCTTATGTTCTCAGAACATAAGCACTGTACTGAGCACATATTAAAGACTCAATAAATGTTGGCTGGATAAACAATTTCAGTAAATGGCTTCTCCAATCAACCCTGTGCTCTGAGGGAAGGTAAATCTAGCCACAGAATGAAGAATGGACTGGAGAGCAGAGGCCCTTGAGAAAGGGGACCAGTTTGTGGGTTACGGGAATAATCATGACTGGAGGTAATGAAAGGCTGATTTAGCACAGTGGCTGTGGTTAACAGAAAGGAGGAAACTGCTGGGAGAAATACCACAGAAACAGGGCTGATTGGATTCTCAGTGTGAGACAGAAGGGGGGACATGAAGAGGATCCTGAGGTTTCAAGTCTGGCAGGTGATGATACTATTAAGCAGGACAGGGAAGACAGAAAAAGAAGCAGATTTGCAGGGAGCTAGGGAGCCTGACATTAGTACTGTTGTTCTTCCATCTTAGAAACCAGCCCTCACCAGGGTCAAGGGGAACTAAACGCAGGCAGCAGTTAGGGGTGGCCATTCTAATTTGGATTAGGTCAGAGGAAAGACAGCTATGTGTGTATCCACATGAATCAAGTCAGTATTTTCCATCCATCCTCCCTAGACTGTAGAACTTTGACAGAGGTTTAAGATAGCCTAGAGGGAAAAGGTGGTTGGGAATGATGGTATGTGGTGGGGGTGGGTGTTCAGCAGAGTCTTCCTGGACCTAGGTGGCCTGAAGAGACTTGATTCTGTGATACTGTTGTTGATCGAGTATTAATCTTGACAGAACATCACCTTAGAGCAGAACCCAAATCTCCCAGGAGACTTAGCTTATGTCACTGAATACATTTACTAACCCCCCTCCCTCTACAGCGTGGTTTCTAAGGTTCTTTCCACCGGAAACTACGACAAAAGGAAATGTATGGGTGGGGAGGGCTTGTGGGAGAGTGGTTCAGGGTTCTGACACAGACTACACCCAGAGAAAGAAGACCAAGCGCCATGTTGAAGCCATTATTGTCATCTAGATCCTTCTTACTCCTTCAGCTGCTTCTGCTGAGGGTAGGGTGGAGCTCCAAGGTCCTCAAGTCCAGTGGGAATGAAGACACCAAAGCTGGTAGGAAATCTAGGACCAGAGGGGATTGTTGAGAGGAATGCTATGGGGAAAGGGAAAAGAAGCCCTTTCTGTACAACCTGGAGCCTGCTAGTGCTCACTATCATGACTAAAAGGAAGTGTGGGGAGGGCTGTCTCACTCCTGCTGCTTCTGACCAAGGTTTCTTTTTCTTCTATCCCACTACTTCATTTTCTTCCCAAACTTAGATTTGACCCTGACTTCTGTGGCCCTCGAACACCTCAGTGTTCCTACTCTGCCCCTCCCAGAGGTTCAGTGCTTTGTGTTCAACGTAGAGTACATGAATTGCACTTGGAATAGCAGTTCTGAGCCTCGGGCAACCAACCTCACTCTGCATTACAGGTACGAGAAGGGGGAGGGGTAGCACAGGAAGAAGTGAAGGTGGGTTAGCTGGGAGAGACTGCATGAGGACCAAAATAAAGTGGGTGGGCAACTCCTCGGGCACCCTACCAGTTTCTTATAAGTTGTCAGTTCAGACCAGATGAGGCTAGGCTGTGGGCATACCCATACCCATGTTTGGCCCTTCATTCTTTTGCCTTGTAACCCTTCTCTAGGTACAAGGGATCTGATAATAATATATTCCAGGAGTGTAGCCACTATTTGTTCTCAAAAGAGATTACTTCTGGCTGTCAGATACAAAAAGAAGATATCCATCTCTACCAGACATTTGTCGTCCAGCTCCAGGACCCCCAGAAACCCCAGAGGCGAGCTGAACAGAAGCTAAACCTACAGAATCTTGGTAAGTGGGCAAGAAGTGGCCAAAAGGCCAGGGAGCTTAAAGGCACTGGAGTTTATAGATTGTTGGCCATGGGCAGAAAGGAGAAGGTGGGGGGTTGGGATGGGGAAGGGAGGTGGGATAGGGGAATTACCTCCAAGATCCTGACTTGTCTAGACCAGGGCAATGACCACACACATACATATCTCCAGTGATCCCATGGGCTCCAGAGAATCTGACACTTTACAACCTGAGTGAATCCCAGCTAGAGCTGAGCTGGAAAAGCAGATATATAGAACATTGTTTACAATACTTGGTGCAGTACCGGAGCAACCGAGATCAAAGCTGGACGGTGAGTGACCTGGCGTTTGTGGATGCAGTGGCTAAGACCAAGCAAGAAGGGGTTCAACTAGTCAGACAGAAGAACCTAACACCAAGTCCCAGTTCTCTGCCTCCCAGCTCCTCTGTCTACACTTTCACTTTTTTTTTCTGATATCACCAGTGAGCTTTCACTTTGGCTCTCCCACCATCATCTTCCTGATGTCAGACATAAAGGAAGCTAGTGAGTGGATCTGGAGGGGAGTCGAGTTAGGGAAGGGGAACAGTATTGTTTTGATTAGTCCAGAAAGGAGCAAAGTAGAACAGGGAGGGACCAGCACCAGTTTCTTGTTTTGTTTTCCTGGTACTGGAAAGAACCAGAAATTAGAAGAATCAGAAGATGCCATTGAAGTATAGGCAAGAATGTTCCCATTCTTTCTTCCTTTATTGAAAACTGTCTTTCCCTTGACCTTCCTCTCCCTAGGAACAAATAGTGGATCATGAACCTAGATTCTCCCTGCCTAGTGTGGATGAGCAGAAACTGTACACATTTCGGGTTCGGAGCCGCTTTAACCCAATCTGCGGAAGTACTCAACAGTGGAGTAAATGGAGCCAAGCAGTCCACTGGGGGAGACATACTGCAGAGGGTAAAGTGGCCCGAATGCATGACCTCTAAATCATTCACCCAGTACCCTAACCTTTAGAACACAGTCACTATCATTTGCTTTATCTCTCTAGCTCTAAGCCTCTACCCCCCCCCCCCTTTACTGTTTAACTTCAATCTCTATGAAGCAGGGTTTTCTATGGAGGAATGAGAAGGGGTGCGGCTGAAATAGGAGAGGGGATCCCCAGGAGCGCCAAAGGATGCTCCAGGGGAATATGAAATGTGTAGGTCTCCACAGGCTTCATAGAGTCTGCATAGTGGAGATGAACTTGGATCTGGGCTGCCCTCTTTGATTTGGCTTATTCATCAGTAAAATGTAGATAAACATTGTTTCCCTTCCCCCCTCTCAGGAGATGTGTGGAAAGAAAGCGTAAGGAGTGTGTTTGGCGTGGTGCCTGGCATCCATGTCTTATGAGTACCACAATGTGAGGGTCATTTTCCTTGTTTGTTACAGAGAATCCTTCCTTGTTTGCACTGGAAGCTGTGCTTATCCCTGTTGGCACCATGGGGTTGATTATTACCCTGATCTTTGTGTACTGTTGGTTGGAACGGTGAGATTTCAGGAAGCCCTTAAAATGAGGTGGGGGTAGTGGGGTTATTTCAAGATCTCCAGGGTAGATCATTTAAGAGCTATGATAAGGGTGTTGAGAGGAAGCTAGAGGTTCCATGCTGGCCAGTTGGCTAAAGGGTAATAAAGGAGCTTTCATTTAATGCTGCTGCTCCCTCTTTCTCTCTGGTCAGAATGCCTCGAATTCCCCCCATCAAGAATCTAGAGGATCTGGTTACTGAATACCACGGGAACTTTTCGGTGAGAACACTACCATGCACATACTACGGTTTATCAACTGCCAACTGCCAGTCAGCAAGACAGACTTGGGAGGGTGCACAGTGGAGGGAGGAGGGGCCCTGTACCATCAGGATGTGGCTGACCAAATGGAGGGTGGGCTAGGCAGAGAGACGGAGCCAAAGAGATTTGTGTGATACAGACGGAAACTACAGGGCATTAGGAGCCCTGGAGCCTAGATAGCCCTTCTGTAATCACAATGGTTACAGATTTGTGAGAGATCTGTTGGCCCAGAGCCTGGGTCTTTTTCTTCCTGCCCCTAATTGACCTCTGACCTAGAGATATCTGTCTTTAGGCCTGGAGTGGTGTATCTAAAGGGCTGACTGAGAGTCTGCAGCCAGACTACAGTGAACGGTTCTGCCACGTCAGTGAGATTCCCCCCAAAGGAGGGGCCCTCGGAGATGGGCCTGGAGGTTCTCCTTGCAGCCTGCATAGCCCTTACTGGCCTCCTCCATGTTATTCTCTGAAGCCTGAAGCCTGAGCCTCAATCCTTTGATGGAACCTCAAAGTCCTATAGGCCTAAGTGATGCTAACCTCCCCCTACTCATCTTGCCAATCTGAATCCAATGTTCATTGCCTTCCCCTGTGGCTAATTTTCGATTTCATGTCCCATGTAACTGCTTTACTATTCCATATGCCCTATTTGAGAATATCCCTTGCCCCCTTTCCCTGCACAAGCCCTCCTGTGCCCAGTCTAGCACCCTTTCACTTTCTTTGGAGAGAGTCTTACCCTGTAGCCCAGGGTGGCTGGGAACTCACTACGTAGGCCAGGTTGGCCTATTACTCACAGGTGATCCTCCCACCTCTGCCTCCCAAGTGTTGGGGTTATTGGCGTGCACCCCCACACCCAGCACAGCCCTTCTCTTTTACAGGACTCTCCCTCCCTCTTTCTACCTACCATTTAACTGTTTCCGAATCAATGAGAAATAAAGTTTGTTTTTTTTTTTTTAAACCAATGATCATCAAGAATGTCTGTTTTGGGGTTGGGGAGCAGAGGAAACATGGCGAACAATGAAGTTGGGAGGAATGGTCTGAGGTTAGGCCCGAGGGGTAGTAGAGTCATACTGAAGAAACAAGAAGACCACAACTTAGCTGAAAGGACTACTGTTCTGGCTTCTGTTCTCTGAGAAATTTCTGGGTTCACTCCAGGGGCCAGTTTAGAGTTCTATTTCCCATGTTGTCCCAGTTCCTTGAAGCTCCTTCACAGATCCCATGCAGTGTCTTCTCTCYTTGGCCTTCCTCTGCCCTCTATTACACATACCACTTCTGACCTCACAATCCTTTACCTGCAGCCCCATACCCCCACCCCTATAGATACTGAACACAAACCATCAAAAGCTCTCTCCTGTCTGTCTGCCCAGTCTGGGCCTCTTTCCATTTGTAAATTCCATCTGCCCTCCTTCAATCCTCCAACCCTATGGGTGCCCTCAGGCCCCTGGGGCCACAAGAACACCTTCCTACCGCATGATTCATCAAGGAGTGAAGAATGAAATGACTTCAGTAGCATGTTTATTGTCATCAAACATGGAGGTGAGGGGCAGCAACAGTCTGGGGATGGACATGGGGAGGGATAAGCACAGCGGAGATCCCTGAGAGGGTAGAAGAGAAGGGCCTGTGTTCTTCCATCCTATCTCTTCTCAGACAATCAAGAGTTTCTTGTCAATACCAATTGCTCTGTACTCCTGCTGCTACATTACACAAGAAAGAAAATGGGATTAAAGAAAACAGGTAAGTGGCTTAGGGAGGAATAGTGACAAGGTCAGAAGCAATAAGCTGCCTCTAGCCTCTAAACTTTGTTGTCTTCCTACCTTTGAACCTTCCTCAAACCCATTCTGTAGAGGATCACTGGCCCTTTTTACTCATATTCTCTGTTCTTCCCTATCCCAATTACCCCATGGCCTGCCTCTAGACACCATTGATTTGTGTGATGAAACGGGGACCATGAAGTTACTCTTCCTGTCAAAGACACCTGGAGACTATGCCAGCAAATTCCTTACAGCTCGAAATACCTACTATGTTTGTAAAGTAGAGCGTGGGGCACCAGGAAGAGGTTTGTGAATGTTTTTTCATATATCAAATCCCTCAACATGGACTATGAAACTTGTCCTTAAAATAAGGCAGCTTTCTCTTATAATCCCAGCACTCAAGGAACTAAGGCAGGAGGATGGTGAATTAAAGGGCAGCCTGGGCCTTATAGCAAGACCTCATTCCAAACACAAACGCCACACACACAAACACAACAAACACTCACCCCCCCCAACAAAATAGTAAGTAAAACAGGGCATTCTTAGCCAGATCTAAACAGACCATAACTAGTCAGTTCATAGAACACTACTTTGATGACAGTAGGTTAGGTACATATATACTAAGCCACCTCCTTCATCCTGGGATCTGTGTAGGTCCATGCCAAAGGGGAAGAAAAATGTGTACCAGTTCAAGAAAGTGAAATTGTCAGAATCCTGAAATCTTGGGCTTCAAAAGGGCAAAGACTTTGTATGTCTTAGGGTCTGGAGATGGCCTAATGTTATGTTTCCAGGTGCCAGGATTGAGAACTCCTACAAAGCTGTTGTGCCCCTCCTGAAGAACCCAGAACCTGAACTAGTTGGTAAGGCATGTGATGGGGGAGGTAGGAAGTGGTGTACACACTGTGTACTTGGCATTGTGTCGTACACTGGGAACCCCAGCACTCCAGCAGGAAGATTTTGAGTTAAAGGCAGCCTGGGCTTAAATGTGGAGGCCTCTGTCAGCGAAGGGGGTGATATGAATATAGGGGTGGGGTTAGCATAGTGTGGTAGGTGGGATCACAGGAGCCTAGGAAAAGGGGGCAAGGGTCTAGGTAAACTAGGTGTCTGGTTTAAACTATGTGAAGCATGTGTGTCACTCCCCCCAGTTCCTTCCCATAGTTTCTATCTTGGGCTAAGTTACTCTGACTGATCCATTGAGTGACAGAGGGATTCCATCTCTGTTCCTCAGAGGGGCTGGTGCTTTTTCTTGTTTTCTAGAGTCACTGCGCACACAATGTGACTTCCTGGAGAGGAGCCGAATAAAGATGCTTAGAACTCTAGAAGCCAAGAGACTGGCAGCCATGGAATCCTCTGTAAATCTCCCAGCAAGATCTCCCAAGAGTGGTGGAGCTCAGCAGACCCCGAGCCCGAGCAGTCAACTGAAAGTTCGAGTACGGATGCCTTCTGTTAACTTATTTTTTTATTTTTCTTTTTTATTTTTGAAGATAGGGTTTCCCTGTATAGCCCTACCTGTCCTGGAACTCACTTTGTAGACCAGGCTGGCCTGGAACTCAGAAATCCACCTGCCTCTGCCTCCCAAGTGCTGGGATTAAAGGCATGCACCACCACTGCCCGGCTGTGAATTTCCTTTCTAAATTCAATTTCTATGTTCACCATCGGACCCCAACCTTTTCTCTCCTTCCTTTGGCCCTAGACAGTAGGAATCTTTCTCTGCAGAGCCTCTGCACTAATATTTTTTCTAGTCTAAAGGTGGGCGAACAGATGAAGATGGGCCACCTCCCACCCGCAAACCATTCTACAAGACTAGAGCAGACTTTCTCAAGAGACATCGTTAACTCAATAAAGAAACCAAGTGAGAGCAGCACCAACCAGGAGTGCATGAAATTACTGGAATTGAACTAACTTGAGGTTTTTCTAGAAAGATTCCTTCTCCCAGCATCTGCACAAAGGCTTCAGTAGGCTGTAGGCACCAGGGAGGCTGAGGGTGGACCAGAGCGACGGAGCTGGAGCGAGCACTTGAGGGGTGGGGGACGGTGAGGAAAGACTGTGAAGTCTACTTGCTAGACTTTTAGTACAATAAGCCTTTGAGGGCCAGAGAAGGGGGTGGGGTCTTCTCAAACCAGACTACCTCCCCTCGGGGGAGGCCTATCTTGCAGCCGCCTACTCCTGCTGGGGTTAGGTGTCCCTCCCCCACCACACTCCATTACCTCCCAGGCTGAAATTCCCCCACCTCCCAGCCTGCGGGCAGTCCCTCCCACCCGCCCTTCGCCTAACTGCCCTTCGCCTTTCCGCCTCCTTCCCTCCCCCATATTGGAGGGGGGCAGCAAGGCAGCAGAAACCAGAAACCAGATCTGATTATAGACATTTATTGAACTCACTTATTGATTTGACACACTTCCCCACTCCAATCTAGCACATGATACAATCTGGGTAGGCCAGGCGCTGACACAGGAAATGATGGGAACCCACAGCAGGAGTGGGGGAGGGGACAATGCGAAGGCGCTGGGGGAGGGGCTGCTTGGGGGCTGGGGTGGAGGAGCCCCAGATGGCCTCTCTGGCAGGTGCTAGTAAACCTGATCCACATTCCCCCCATCCCTGCTCATTTCCCAGACCCTCAGCCAAACTCCCCAAGCTCCCCCTTCCCTGCTCCTCTGCACAGCCCTGCCTGCCACTACAGTCTTCCACATAACCCTGGCAGACCAGGACTGGGAAGAAGGGCAGGGACAGCTGTCCAGGCCTTGAACAGGGAGGTCTCTGTACCTAACTTTACTACCCTAAATCCTTCCTTCTTTCACGCCCCTCCCAGGCCCCAAGCCAATTTCAGGCCTTGGATGCTCTCTGGGAGCACAACCCGCACTGGTCAAACGAGAGTGTGTGCCTCACAACAGCACCCTCTTCTAGGCACAAGTGGACACAATGTGGGGACCTGGCTTAGCTTCCTTTGCTTCAGCTATGCAGAGAGCTTTGTCTAGAGCTGGTCCAAAAGGGAACACTTCCCTCCAGTCACTCTTGTTCCCCACCTCTTCCTAGCTTCCTGTGTCTCCTTAGAGTCTGTAGTGTTTGTATCACGTCACTATGACAAAGCCTTCGGAAAGAAAAAAAAGCCTTCTCCCCATCACTAGCACCTCACCACTGTTAAAAATCTCTATATCTGTGTTTATATTTTCTTTAAAAGTTTATAAAAAGCCTGTCTTGTTATCTGCATCTTTCCAAAAGTGATTTGGCCTGGTGAGCCACTTCAGTGGCTCAAAACTTGGCCCTTCTAGGTCTCCTAGCCCCCCACCCACCCACCCACAGCATAAAAATCCAGGCTCAACCCAGCCCAGCCCAGCTCTAGTAAGATTCTCTACCAAAAATAATAATAATAATAATAATCCTGCTCTCAAAGGCAGGGTAATAAGGCCACTGGTGACTTCACATTTCCAACAGCATGGCTGGCCCCTGCTACAGGCCTAGGAGGTGGGAATGGGGAAATCAATGGTGGCCCCTGAGAAAGGACCATAATTACCCCTAATTGGCACAGTGAGAATAAGCCCTTCTCCCTCCTTCCTCCTATCACCCTCCTCCACAATCCCTACACGTCATAGATCTACCTTTATAATTTCCTCAACACTTGAGTGTGTGACCACCTATCACTAGCTCTAAAGTAGGGTTCCAAACTCCTGGGGAGGGCTCAAGGGGGCAAAGTGGATAAGGACAGGCCCGGCTCCACCTCCGAAGCAGGGGACAAAGCTTCTTGCTGTGACTCAGGGATCTGTGGAAAAAAGAAATGGAAGACGAGATAAGAAATTCATTTGGGACACCAGATTCACACCAGAGGCACCCCTTCACCTCCCCAAAGCTCCCCTCCTTCTGTGATGAGGAGCCCACAGGTCCCCACTTAGAAGTTATGCTATTCAGTATGACATCCTCCCTTCCATCACCCCAGGGACTTCTATTTTCTGCTGTAAGGCTCTCTCTGGCTCAGATCATAGCACTAGCTGAACATTCAAGAGCGAAGATGCTGGGGTGGATCGGGGGGTGCTATACCTGGCTCAAAGTTGAAGTCCAGACCCTCACCATCCATGAGGTCACTGATGATGTTATCCATGTCGCACTCCAGGTTCTCCATATACATATCGAGATCCAGATCCTGAGGCATTCTGTCATGGCTGGAATCTTCAGTAGGAGATGCGAGCACAGGGGTTCCCAGGACCTTAGGGATGGGAGCACCTGCCATGACTGGAGGTGGTGCCATCACAGAAAGGTTGGGAACCAGGTTACTGGGACCAGGACCCTCTAGCGGCGTAGGACACAGGCTGACTCCTGTGGCCAGCTTGCTAGAGGAAGGCATTCCTCCCAGTAACAGAAGTGTAGGAGCCTGAGACAGGATAGGATCTACCTGGGTCATGAGAACATCAGCAGGAGGCGGTGGTGTATCAGAGGTGAGCAGAGCCTCTAGAGACTGGGAACTTGAGAAGCACCCTTCTCCTGCTGATAAAGACCCATCTATTGGGCCAAAGAGAGAGGCGCCATAGCTATGTAAGGGGCCAGCAAGCCCAGGATGCTGCAAAGAGAAGCTGGAAAGACCACTCCTAGACAGCAAGGAATGGGGAGATGCAAGATTGAGCCCATCCAGTAGCTCTAGATCTTCACTGAGAGTGGGAGGGACACCCCCTGCATAGCTGCTGGCTGAGGCTGGCATTTCCTCTTCTGCCAGCACCTCAGACTCCGGCCTCATTGGGGACAGCCGGGTGCTGACAGTGCTAGCATTTGAACTGCTCCGTGGACGGAAAGTGGTCCACACATCAGCTTCTTCTCGATTTCGAGGACAAGGACTGCTTGACCACTTGGCAAAGGGGCCCAGAGGGCTCCTTGGAGTGGCACCTTCAGGTGGAGCTGGCAGGACAGATGGCTTCTTCTTGGGGCCTTTGCTGCGGCCCCGGAGCAGCTTGCTGCTGCTATCCATGGAGGCAGCCCTGCGACGGGGCGCCTTGCCACCTTTTCCGCCATCGGGGTTCAGCATCCACCAAGAGCTCTTGCCAGTGGCCTCGTTGTGAACCTTGATGAACTTGCTGTGCAAGGACAGGTTGTGGCGGATGGAGTTCTGGATGGGAGAGAGGTAGCAGGAAAGGGGCATGAGATATGTGTAGGGGAGGGTAGTACGCAGCAGACTAATCTAAGGGGAGGTGGAACACCGCAGGAGCCTCAAAAGTCAAATGCAGGAAGGAGTAGAGTGACATGGGAGACAAGAGACTGTATATAGATTTGCCAGGCTCAGGCTCATTCCTCCCCTCCCCCTCATTAGATCCCAAACTGGGCCTTTAATTCTAGTACCCGGGAGGCAGGATCTCTGTTGAGCTTGAGGCCAGAATGGTCTATATAGTGAGTTCCAGGACAGCAAGAGCATTGTCTATACTTTTGGTAGTTAACAGCTGACAAGACTAATGACATGAAACCATAAATCATGCTATATAGATTGGGTGAGATTCTGTGCAACTGTCCCCAATAGTGGCCCCTCAGAGTGCCAAGGCCACAGTTTATCAAGCACACAATACACAATCAAATGTCCAACTGGTAGGTACCCCTAGATGACTAGAATACGGCTTCCCTTGAGGTTCTGTCAGCTCTTGAGTGCCTTGGGTACTGGAACCTGTTATTCATTCTTCCTTTACTGTTGACATTTGGATAAATATATCCTCTCCCCCTAGTAGCCCAGGGTGCAAGATGGAAGTTGATACTTCCTAAGTTTCTGGTGGTACTTATTTTCCTGGTTGGTCTATGGTGTCTGCTGTACCTCCATCACTTCCCCCGCTCCTTCCCAGTTTTTCCCCTTGGAAGTCTTCTAAGAATTTGAGCATAATCTCTCTACCTTAAAGGTCATTTGACCTCCCGCACGGAGCCCTTTAGTTTAGAAATAAATTTAGGAGGAAGCTCAGACATGCTAGGAGCACCGTTGTGTCTCCTGAAGTAAATGTGTTGTGGTGTGTGTGTGTGTGTGTGTGTGTGTACACACGCGCGTGCACGCTCTTGTGAGTGTGAGCACTGTGAGCACATGCTCATGGCGGTGGGCCAAGCCCAGAGACATATTCTGTGAAAGGGATTTACTACTGAGCTACATACACTTCCATCCACAATCCCTCTCCATGAGGCCATGGAACAAGCAAGTGGCTCAGGTCAGTTCCCAGGTGTGTGCGCGTGTATGTGTATGTGTGCGCGCGGATAAGCTGTTCACTAAGTCACCGAACTTAAGCTTTCTTGTTCAAGTGAGTGCCGCCCCCTGGTGGGGTGGGAGTGACCCTGGCACAACACCAGGGAGGTATTAAGCTTCCTTGGGGGGGGGGGTGCTCTGGAAGCTTTTGGTCCCCTTTTGACTAGGTTTGGCAATTAAAGCAAACCATGCTTTCCACAGAGAAGCAAGATCTGTAGCAAAACTTGTACTCAAGTCCTCATCCTGAGGATAGACTAAGTACCTAAGCTCCCTGTGCCTTCATTCCCTCATATGCAAAATGTGGACTCCCAGAACTGCCAGGAGGACTAACTAAATGAAAAAAAAAATCTCAGAATCATTTCACAGGTTATAGATTTAGCTTAGTGGCAACCACGGTGCCCTGGGTTCAGTTCCCAGAACCAAAAGGGGAAAAAAAAGAATTCATAAACTATAAAGGCTTTGTTACGTGTAAGTCATAAGGAGGGACTACTCCCAGTGTAACAAGCACTCGTGGTCATTCTACCCTGGAAAATCAACTTAAGGGAAAAGAAAAACAGCTGTGCAGGCTGGGTCCAAGGAGGGAAGCTCTTTGTGATTCAGATTGTGGCATGGCAGTCTACCCAGAAATAGTGCCAAGGGTCTGGGTCAGCTGTCCCATCTTCTGTTTCGTCTGGCCTCTCCACATACTGTAAATGTGCTCCCTCACTCTAACGTCTACGTGAAGATCTGTTCTGTCCACTGTACTCGGTACACTAACACTAGCCACCCACAGAGAGATACAAGGCATTGTTACGGGTTGAACCCTCCTTAGTTTTGTGATTAGAGTCCGAATTTCTCTGGCAAAGTTTTCCGAGTTGCCATCCGAGATCTTCCCAGTTTCTTCAAGAAAGACCAAGAGAACTCTCAACTTGGACTCTAAAGTCAAAGCTATATGATACCTCCTTTCTCCATGAGTAGTATTCCTGAACAAAGACTCCCCCCCCCACCCCCCGAGAGTTTGGATAGCACCTTACAAGGAAGAATTTTCATCAGGAGAAAGTAAACTGAGGCAGATAGCAGCTTATGGCCTCTTTCCTTAGTGCACAAGGTAGGCTACCTTTCCCCATGGATACCAACCACTTCCCCCCCTCCCCACCGCCCACTCCCTCTTGGGCAGAGCAATCCTATAACAGTTCCTGTTCACTGAGGTATTGAGGTATTGGGAGGCGAGCAGGGAATCCGAGTAATCCCGCAGGAATGGGCCAAAAGGTGTTGGGTGGGAGGCGAGGGAGGAGGGAAGGCTAGGTACGGGTGGAGAATCCACACAGTTCCTGCTGTACATAGGATAAAGACTTCTCTGTGGGAATAAATGTTTGGAGCAGCTCAAGCCAAAGTGCTGAGTAGCGAGTAGAGAATTCGATTTTCCTCAGAGCAGGGACAGTGTCTTATTCATCGCTGATCCTCCCGCTTCAAGCTCAGAGTGTGGCATATACTATGTACTAAGTAAATGTTTGTCTAACTGAAGATTAAAGGTGGATCTTTGGGCTTTCCAAAGGAGTGGAAAGGCGCTAATGGGGGCCCCGGAGTGAGAGTAACTACAGGGGTCCAAGGGTGGATGGCGTGAAGGTAAGGGAGTCATACTTACCTTCCATCCTGCCGAGCTGTTGCTGTCACCCTTGTCCTTGAAGTAGGGCACCGTGCGGACCATCCATTCGTAGATCTGGGCGAGTGTCAGCCGCTTCTCCGGGGCGCTTTCAATGGCCTGGCTGATGAGTTCTGCATATGACTGATTTCCCCAGGCATTCCGGCGGGAGCCTCCCTTCCGAGGACCTGTTACAGCCCCCAGGATTCCCGGCTGGGGGCCCCCTGCCGGCTCTGGGAGCCGAGAGGGCAACAGGATCGGTTCGGAGTGTCCCTCCGTGGGTACCTTCTGTCCCAGACTGGGCTCCACCTCGGACGGTTCGGATGGCTCCGTAGTGAGCTCTGGTCGAGGAAGGGGCCAGGTGCAGGACCGCGGGCGGCTCTGAGGTTCGAAGTCGGGATCGAGGTCTATGATCGCTGCAGCCTCTGTGGCTGACTTCTTATTCTCTGGATCCATACGTAGGGTCGAACCTCTGCAGCTCAGCGATCAGTGGAGCCTGCCACAGTCCCTCACCATGCCTCCCCCAAGGGGGGAAACACATTCTTTACAGTTCTCAGAAAGTCAAGAACTTCTCCCTTGTCTCCGGACTCTAGCCCCTAAACTGTCCCTTCCACTCAGTTCTCCGATCCCCTCCGGACTCCGGGCTGCAGCCTCAGAGTAGCGCTCTGAGGCACCACCTGTAACCTCCGCCTAGCGAAGGCACTTTCTGCTCCCTCTCACTCAGCTTCCTGCTCTTTTAAACCTGAGGCACCGTATCCCCTCATACATTGCGCTCCCATCACCGAACGTCTCCTCAGCGAAGTTCCCTCCCCCTTTCAAGTTGCTGCCCCCCGGACACTCCTCCCAAATTTCCTCCACCCGGATCGCTGCCCTCCCCCACGCCCCGCTCCCGGGCGTCACTTGTCCCTCCCCTCGCTTTCCCTCCGCTCGCCTCTTCCCTCCAGGTCACTCTTGAGAGGGTCAAGGTTCTTGTGGCCCCAGCCTCTCCAACTCTAGAACTGAATCCCCTATCGGACCCCCCCMCCCCCCGCCCCCCGGGTTTCCCTTTTGTTTTGCTCCAAGCAGCAGCCCCCGCCTGACGTCTCTGTTTACCACTCGCTGGGGCAGCCATCTGCGCACGCGCCTCAGCAGCCACTTGGGAAACCGAGTTCTTCAATCGTGCCACCCTAGTCGGTCTCTCGGACTACATCTCCCGTCCTACATTGCGATCAGGAGTCCGATATCGGCCGCAGGAGAGCGGCGCGTGGCAGGATGTGGGGAGGTGGAACTTTAATGGTTAGAGGTCGTCCCGGACTGTCTTTTCTTTTCTTAAAAATATTTTCCTCATTCCTTCCCTTTCCACCCACTTCCTCTTGTTTCGGGGTCGCCCAAAAGATCGTTTTGAAAGACGCTAGGTTTTCCCGTCCTTCACTAAGAAATCAAAGTGAAAAGTATTGTCCCTATAAAAAGCAGAGAGTATCAAGGAGTAGGGATGCTGGGGCTGGAGAGATGGCTCAGTGATTAAGATCACCGACTGCTCTTCCAGAGGTCCTGAGTTCAATTCCCAGCACATGATGGCTCACAACCATCTGTACAGCTGCAGTGTACTCATATACATAAAATAAATAAGTAATAAATAAATATTCATAAAAAAGATGTAGGGATCTGATTAGAAAATAAGACACTCACTTGGGGAGTTGAGAGGGAAGCTTGTGTAACATAACAAATGGTGTTTATTGGTTATGGTGCTCTCCCTACCTCCTCTACCTCTTCTGTGTGCATTTCACAGACAGATCTCTTGCCAGTTTCCTCTGTCAGCTATGCAGGCCTCTGAAATATTGATATTTTTCTTGTTCTGATTTTCAATGGCTTCTCATTCAACAGGTCTTCAACTAAACATTTTTAAAAAATCTTTCTGTACCTAGACCTCCACCCTCTAGCTGCTCTTTTTTATTTAGTATAGAATAGAGTTTATTCAGGGCATGGGGAGGGGAGTTAAGAGGGTAGTAGAGGCAGAGAGAAGGAGAGAGTAGAGAAGTAGAGGCCGGCCATGACCACATGGAGAGAGGAGGGAAGGGAAGAGCCCAAGAGGGCAAGAGAGAACAAGAGGCTCTCTAGCTACTCTTAATCTCTGTTATTTTGTCTTTTTCCGGAGCTGAGGATCAAACCCAGGGTCTTAGTGCCTCTTAGGCAAGCGCTCTACGACTGAGCTAAATGCCCAGCCCCTATCTTAACCTCTGAATTTGGTTAGAGGATGTCCTGGGTCTACCTAGGCACACTGGCGGCCACCTTTCCACTTCTGTAACTTGCTACTTCCAAATTTTAAATGGAGACATTATGACTGGGTTTAAGGGCCTTGGCATAGTGGTGTTCACCTTTAATCCCAGCACTCAGGAGGCAGAGGCAGTCGGATCTCTGTAAATTACAGGCCAGCCTGGTCTACAGAGCGAGTTTCAGAACAGCCAGAGCTACTTGGAGAGACCTACAACAAATCCAAACAAGAAAAACAAATTCCCATGTTTAAACAGCGATCCTAATAGGACCTCCTTTCACTCATCTCCCCTAATCTACTCCCATGATAGTTTAGGTTTTTGGTTGCCAACAAGGTTGCCTTTCTAAGAAACAACTGGTAATTATGTGCCAGTCATTGTTGTAATCACTTTACCAATTGTCTTAGTCACTGTTCTATTGCTATGAGGAGACACCATGATCACAGTAAATTCTTATAAGGGAAAACATTTAATTGGAGGCTTGCTTACAGTTTCAGAGGCTTAGACTATTATCATCATGGCAGGGAGCATGGTAGCAGATATGGCTCTGGAGTAGTAACTGAAAGCTGAATCTTGGTCCACAGACCTAGACAGAGTGTATGACTACGGGCCTAGCTTGGGCTTTTGAAATCTCAATGTCTTTTTGTGTTTCAAAGCCCAGTGACACAGTTCTCCAACAGTGCAACATCTCCTAATCCTTCTAATCCTTTCAAATAGAGCCATTTCTAGCAAGCCTACGGGGGAATGCTAATAAGCATTCTTATTCAAACCACCATATCAAAGTTAGCTCACTTACTCCTAACTTAACCATGCAAGGTAGGTACCACTATTATATCCATTTTATGGATGAAAATGCAGGTGATCTCAGAGATCAAGTGATTTACACAAAGAAACAGATGGGCCTAAGAATCCAGAGTACTGATGTCTGTCACTTATGTTATCATGTACTGATGTTCAAACTCTAGGAAAGCTCTTCAGATTCAAGTTACACTTTTCCTGCCTCATCTTTCGCCCAAGCACACTACGTGCTTTTGAACCAGCTGTAGTTTCCCCCTACTTTCTAGAAATGCTACTACCTTATAATAACTTTCCCTTTGCATCCTGTTTGTGTCTTTTTATTGTTGTTGTTTAGTTGTTTAACAGAAATCTTCTCCCCCCTCCATCCCCTTCTAGTTTTGCTAGACAGAGTTTCTGGGTGTAGCCTTGGCTGTTCTGAAACTCACTATGTAGATTAGGTTGGCCCCCATCTTCTAGAGCGCCACCTGCCTCTGCACGACCCCCCCCCCATGCTGAAATTAAAGGCCTGTGCCACCATTACCCATTCTTTTTATTTTTAATTATGTGTACATATGTGGGTGTGAGTGCATGACTGTAAGTACCTGAGAAGGAAGGCCAGAGGCCATGCTCCCCTGGAGCTGGAGTTACAGGCAAACTGTGAGCTACGTGCTTGGGTGCTGGAAATGGAACTGAGGTCCTCTGTAAGAGCAATGTGTGCTCTTAACTGCTGAGCCATCTCTCCAGCCGCGCATAGTTTTTGGATGTGTGTGTAATAGTGTCTCACGTAGGCCAGGCTGGCCTCAAATTCTTTGTGCAACAGAGGATGACCTTGATAGTCTCGTCTTCCGGCCTCCAAGTCATTGCTCTTATCATTCTTCCCTCAGGTCTCCATTTCGGGGGGAGGGGGGAATCCCATCTATTATATTACCCCATGTTTTCCCCAGGTACAACACGTTGTCCCCATTTTGCATTTTAAATCACCTCTGGCAAGCTCATGTCATAGAGTTGCAAGTCATATTTGTTTGCTTGTCTGTTTCTTACAATAAGCTGTGAGCCCCTGGGGGCAGACTTAAGTTTTATGTATCTGTGACCTCAGCTCTGGGTCACAGTAAATGTTGGCCAAAGGAGTGAATGAATGGGATCAAGAATTGCTTATTAAACGTAGACATGTAACAACTTTTAAATAAATATGTATTTCTTTGGTCATATTGCAATTTTCCTGCTACATAGCAAGGTTCTAGAGTGACTATAATTTAATTTGTTTACCATTTGAATTGTTGATGGATATATTTTCCTCCTTTCTCCCCTCTCCATCTTTACACACTGGGTCTTCAAAGTGATGTTAGTCTGCTCATGGTATGAGAAACCCATATTCTTAAAAAATTATTATGTGTATAGTTAGTGTGTGTGTATGTGTATGTGTGAATGTGAATTTGTGTACACATTTGTGTATAGATGTGTGTGAAGGCCAGAGGCTGATGTCAGCGTCCTCTTCTATCACTCACTCTCTGCCTTATTTTTTAAAGCAAAGTTAACTGATTCAGATAGACTGGCTGGCCAGCAAGCCTCTCTTGTCTCTGCCTCCTTCCCAAAGCCATAGGTACATATTGTAAGCCCTGTTTTTTGTGAATGTTAGGTATTTGAACTCAGGCCCTCATGTGTGTACTGCAAGCACTGAGCTATTTCCCTAGCCCCTCCATATTCTTTTGTCCTTCTCTAGCATGGATTTGTCCTCTACCTGTGGTCAATCTTGGTGGTAGACAGAAGGCCATATATTCCTACATGAGATCTAGAATAAGGAGATAAGAAATACTTGCCCATAATGCCTGTAAATACCTTCTGCATAAACTCCTTTCTCCTGTAGTTTGTGATAAGTGCTTCATGAATACAGCAAATTTGATGGCCAAGAAAGTCTAGTGGGCATTACATTACAGAGAGCTCTCCTTTAACTGAAACAGGTGTGGTGTCAGATCATGTAGAGTTGCTGAGATGGGAAAATGGTAGGGCGGGGTAGGAATCTGTCCTGGCTTGAGTTATGTCTTGCATTGTTGCCCTTTGTCTATTTGTCTGAAAAGGTCCACCTCTCTACTAACTCACGTCCATCACCTCCTTAAATCTCCAATTCAAATCTCAAAACTTGAGTGCTCATAGAAACTCTTCAACTAGCCCAACTTGACAAATGACTTTATTATTTTGTACCTCCTGAACCTCTATGAACTTGGTTTATATTCTTGTATTTATGCTTGTACATGACCTTTTATTTCATGGAAATATTATTGTCACCCTCATCAAACTGTAAACTCTTCCATCAATCAATAGAACTTTGTTAAACCATCACAAGATGAATATATGTATATATATATTAGAAAGGGCATCACTACATACCCCTGGCTGGTCTGAAACTCAGGGAGATCTACCTGCCTCTACCTCCTAAGTTCTTGGATTAATGGCATACACCACCATGCCTGGCATAACCTTGGATACATATGTATATACATATGTATATATGTGTATATGTGTATCGATGCATGTGTATATCGCATACACACGTTATATAATATATGTTACATTATATGCATTATATACATTATATGCTGTAGGACCAGGATTAGTGGGATGACTGAAAAAAGAAACCATAATTTTGAAGCTACAAAGGTTAGGGTAATTTATCTCATTGCTGTGGGAATGTTAGAATAAATGTTAGTCAAGCCACACATATTGGCACATGTCTGTAACCTCGGTGTTTAGAAAGAAGAAACAAAAAGGATCACTCATTGCAAGTTCAAGGCTAAGCTGGTCTGTATAGCTAGCTCTAGACCCACCAGGGATACATAAGGAGATTGCGTCTCAAACACAGAACCAAACTAAACCAAACCAGACCAACCAACCAAAATCCAACCTACCAAACACACACACACAAAAACCAAACACAAAAATAGTCAAGTGGAGTTAGCAAGGTGTCCGTGGAAAAGAGAAGAGGTGTTGGGGAGAAAAGAGGGCCAACAATAGGCCCTTGTGGAGGATGAGCAGAAATAGCAAGACCTAGGCTTTTGTCCCATAGTCCATGTTCTCAAAGGTCCCATTTGCTACATTATCTCTCTTGAAGGTCACAGGCATTTGGCTGTCTTGCCTTGGTTACTGCTGCCACCACCCACTCTTCTACTTGAGTGCCACCTCCAAGCCTGCTGCCACATTGGTTCTATTAATTTGAATGAAGACAGACATCTCTCCACTTCTTTGTTACCCTACTCAGCTCTGAAAAAACACACAAACCTCACTTAGAGTTTTAATAGGATTTTGGTAGTAACTACAGGGAAAGGTATCATCTTTGTCATGTTAAGAACTAGCTTAATAATAACATGAATATTAATGAGT
>BDUI01001114.1:80510-94833 GCA_002335545.1 Apodemus speciosus
GGGGGGGGCGGGGAAACCAGGAAAAAGGGAAATGAAATGTAAATAACGAATATATCCAATAAAAAAAAAGAAAAGAAAAGAAAAAAAAAGAAGGAGCTGAGTACTGCATTTTGAACAGAAGGCAGCCAGGAGGGGATTCGTAAAATCCCCCCCCAACTGTGACACACTCCCTCCAACATGGTCACACCTGTTCAACAAGGCAACTCCTCCTAATAGTTCCTCTCTCTTGGCTAAGCACATTCAGACTACCACACTTCCTTTCTGCAGCCATGACAAACTACCTGTACATTATCCTTGCAGTCTGGTAAGATGTACTTCAGAAACCATCCATGTAAAATCACATACATGACTGTTTTGAGGGAAATAAAGTGAGACTGTTTGTATGCCACAAAAGAAGAAAGAAAAAGAAAAAATTTCCTATCAGTTTAAAACCAGGAATATGGTGGGTATTGTATTCCAAACAGCTTATACTTCTCTTTTAAAATGTGTTCTACAAGACATAATGTACATAACTTTGCGATCATGTATAATTACAATCTACCAGTTATGAAGTATCATGCTGATATTTTATGTGTATTATCYAATGTCATGCTGTCTTAATCACATCAAAATATTAAGTTGTGTTAAGTTGCAATCATTTTTTTTCTCAAAAAGGTAGAAAAAAACTCTAGTTGTTAGTCATAAACTCAGTATCCAAAATAATTGTTCTTCCTGAAAAAATGGTCTGGAAATCAAAGACAAATTTTAAAAAAAATTGAAAATATTTTTAGTAAATGTTTTATCTAGTTCTGTTATATTCTAAAGAGCTATAACGGTTTTGATATTGAGGTTTTATGCTCCCTCTTATGTGTTTGTATGTGTGCATGTGCGCGTCTATGCAATTCCTTTAAAGTTCTGAAATTTACACAGCCACAGAATGATAGACAGATAGGCAGAAAGACAGATAAACATAAAAATATATAAGTAAGATAATATACAGTACTGACCATTGATGTGAAAGACTCCGGGTTAGATAAATGTATGAATACGTTTTAAAATACAAAAATAAACAAGTTCAACAAATCCAAAATCCTCCTTTCAGAGTAAAAAAATGTATGTTAAGACACTAAGCTTAATTTATTTTGGTGTATCCTAAGAAAATTTATTGTTTGTTAGAATGGGGTTCAAGTGTCAACTCTAACAAAACATTCCTGACACCCATGAGTGTTCTATCTTTCACGTTTTTATACCACTTTTTCTTTCATATCTTAGTCTTCTCTATAACTGTCACTTTTGTTATATTTTCTTTGCTTGAGGAAGTTTGTTCACTGATATTTCTATTCATAGTTGTGTCCCAGAGATCACGTTTAATGTAGTGTAGTTAATTAGAGTTTCTTTTATTTTACTTTTTGGGGTTATAACATAATTACATCATTTCCCCTTCTCATTGGTCCCTCCAAAACCTTCCAGACAGCCCTCCTTTCTCTCTTTCAATTTCATTAACTGTTGTTATTTACATATATGTATGCAGATAGAAACCAACAAACTTCTCAGTTTTATATGGGTTTTATGTGGGTTTTCACAGCATACCATTTACTCTTAGGGAACCAATCATTATGTTTTATATTGGGAAAGACTATTTCTCTTGCTTGCAGCATTCCTTTATAGCTTGCAATCTTTGTGTATGCTTGAGGTCTCCTGTGTGGATATTAAACATCAAAAGCTACACCCATGATGTCTCATCAACTGCCGACACAGGAGTTGAGCAAGGCAACTGTGGATATACTAATGAGTATTACTAGTTTAAAGAGAATTGAAAGAAATCATCTGTTATGAATATATGTCAAATATATACTTTCTCGCCCATTCTGTCTCTTTTCATACTGATAATTATAGCAGATGACATCTAAGTTTTGTTTGTACCACTCAGGCTACATATAATCTTCATTGTCATCATTATTACAGTCACATGCAAAATTCTTTCATTTGAACATTCACATTGCGGAGGTTAAGTCTTATTTTTCATCTCTCGCTATTTTTTCCTGTACCATCTAATTAATTCATTTTTACAAGATTCTTTAACCTACATCACTCTGTAGCCAGCCTTYCATCTTCAGATCTCAAAATAATATAAGATGGTCTTCTATCCATTTCTGCTCTTTTTTGTGTTAACATTACACGAAATGAAGCTGCACAATTAACTTTTCATCCCCAGGCTCATGTTATTTCGGTTACTTAAAGAACAATTTCCTGCTCACAGGAGAATTAGACTAAAAGTGTTATTTTTTGCATTTTTGAACTTCAATTGAATGGCTCCCTCACATCTAGTTAACAATCTGTGTCTGCGCTCTAAACGGAGAACTGCAACCTTTCGATGAATCCATCTGGGCCGTGTTCCATTTTTAAATCTAGGGCATTTTCCCATTTGACTCCATCCTGATAAAATGTTCCAAAATGTGAAGTTTAAACATCAGAATTATTTGACTGCTTTAAGACACAAGGCATAGAAGCAGATAGTGAGCTGAGGCACAATTGTACCAGGAACAGAGCTTTCCTGTAGGTACTGAGTTTGAAACTATTGAGATTTAAAGAGAGTATGAGAACAAATGAGTAACTGATATAGAGACATAATAAAAACTCATCCTAAAAAATTGCCACTCTGTCTTGTAATTACTACTGTAACAAATTACATGTCTTTGGTAGTTTAATAAACACAATCAAATTATCAAATTATACCAAACACACATTCACACACACACACACACACACACACACACACACACACACACACACACTCACATATACATATAAAACACTAACAATAGATATATTTGGCCAAAAATATAAATACATCCAAGTATTGACTGAGTTCAATTCATTTTTTGACACTTTGGAGAAATTTTTTGATTGACAATAATCTGAGAGGTTATTTATCTTATATGGCTCATGCTCCTTCTTCCTTCTTGAAATCTAATACCAGTGAATACCTCTAATAATGATGTCCTTTTTCTAGTCATCTAAAATTGAAATAGTTTCTCTTGTTTTAAGAGCCTATGATGCTAAAAAAATGGTGACACCCTCCTGTTATAAAAGCACTGAAGTGATAGATGAAGAAAGGCCTATAGTTATTCATCACAGAATCTCAAAAACAGAAATTGTATGATTGATTGTCTCATTGAACACATACGAATACGTTGTTACCATTCTTTTATGACTGTGCAGAGGCTAGACATGAAGTTAGGATATTATAACCTAATAAAGGTTATACATGAAAGTCCTATAACCAAAATTACACTAAATATAGAATAACTCAGATATCCCACTAAGATTATTAACAAGGTAAGAGTATCTGTCTTCTTACTCCACCCCTCCTAAATATAGCTATTGAAATTTGAGGAAGAGATAGGACAAGAGAACATAATAAAAGTCATATAAATAGGAAAAGAACCACTTAAGGCTTTCCTATTTGTAGATGAGATGTTTCTGTACAAAAGAAACATAAAGAATCTACCAAAAGTATCAGTGCTCACTATTGTACCCAAATGGGAGGAAGAAAAAATAACTAAAACTGAATTGTCTATGTGTACACCAAAGACAAGCCAACTAGAGAAGAAAGGAAGCCCTAATCACAATAGCCTCAAAAGAAAAATATTTGGGAATGAACTTTTGCATACCAGATAAAATATCCCTACTGTTATAATACTGATATGACTATTACGGGTAACTAAACCATTTCTGATTAGATTTGAGGCTGTCCTCAATAAAATTTCAAGCCTCCTACTAAAATCCTGATCAAAAGCCAACTCTGGGTAGTTTATAGGATCTAAGGAATTACCTGGTGTTGGTGTTTTGGTAACCATTCATACCATAAAACTGCCTTTCAATATTTACGAATGTACCCATGAATGTGAACTACTCTTATCTTGGTCCAGAGAAGCTTCTTTGTGCAAAGAGAAGTGCTCAATGAAGAGATACATAATCTACCAAAATGCTGAAAATAAGAAACAGAATGCTCAGCCTTATGCGAGGTATTTACATTAGGCACCCATGCACATTTTGCCAATACTGAAGATGTTGGAAACAGAGAAATTGAGCAACACAGCCTAGGGGGCAGTGCTGAAAATGTCTGTCTTCTGAACATATACTGCCTATCATTTTCATGAACCCATGGAAACTTTGGTTACCTACACGAAATCTACATACACAAGATCAAGCATACCAAAATTCTAATATAGAAACCATACTTGTTTTGTAGACTCCTTCAGTTGTTAAAGAGCTATTGGCAGTGAATAGTTACTTGGGGCAAGGAAACCATTCCTTATTGAGTTTATTTTTCATTGCCCATAATCCAGTGGATAATTCCAGACCATACACAAATAAACAGAACTAGCTGGACTTAATGAGCTATTATACAGATTAAAAACACATGAAGTTTGAAAAAGGAATTATTGGGATGGATGTGGGAGTAACTGAACAGGGAAAATATGGGTTAAATGTGATATTTCTTAGTATACACATATTAAATAGTTCAGTATGAATAAAAACTCAAATAAGACAATATCAAAAAAATGGACTTCCATCTTAACACAGGCTGATCTTTTTGTGTTCTAAATTATAATCTCAATCTGAGTTTATAGTCTAAAGTCTTTGTATAAAGTCTAAAGTCTTTAAATTAAGTAATGCAACTCTAAGAACATTTTGTCAGAACTAATGGGATGCTTAGAAGCTTAAGTTAACTATCAGAAGAGGTTCCTAGGAAGGGGCCTCCCTACTACACGCTTTCCTTTGCTCAAAGCAGCACATGTGAGCTTTGTCATCTCCGTAGAATCATGGTGGCACATTGTACAGTGCAGAAACTGAAGCTATGCTTGAAGTATTCTTYCACAGTCTAGATGGGTTTCATGACTGCTACAGCATGTTTTGCTCTGGCCAGTATCACTTGACCTCTGTTGGCTTTTTCCATTAACACAGAGAACTCTTTTTCCCAGGTGCCTTTACAATTCCTTCTTAGGTTTTTCTGCTGAATATAGGTCCTCAAGAGTTAGAAGTAGGAAGAATGAAGAAGAAATATTTCTCCTTGCCTGTGATTCCTTGAAGTTTTATCTTGTGTGTGATCGGCCTTAGTTATATACCAGATTTGAGAAATAGCTCATTACAGTTTAAAGCTAGATTTTATAAATTATCACTTCCCATTTGGGGTCTGATCATTTTCAGAGAAACTGGATTTTATAACAGCTAATTTTTTTATTACTTGTGTGTTTATTTCAGCCTTCTGATAATCCTGTGACTATTAAGCAAGTTCTCAACTACTGATCTGTACAACTAGCCCTTACCTACCTTTTGTATTTGCCTCTTTAACTTTGTTTTGTTCTTACTATGTAGAAGCCCTCATTATCATCTTCCCAATTTTTTTTAGCAATTTTGTTATTTATGGATCAATTCCAAATGTTAAAGTAAATTTGGTTGAGCTTTTTAAATTTATTATATAGATAATTTTAAGGAAGGAGTAGTGAGCTTTAATATTTGAGGCTAATAACTAGTTTAGTAGTTAGTCATAAATTGTTTGAATACTATTTAGAAATCCTGGATGAAAGCTGCAATCTTGAAAAATCTTAAAAGGAGGTGTGTCAAAGGCTATTCTAAATGATTAAGTAAATGAGATGAAATTAACCAAAGCAAATTGAGAGGAGGAGGGTGAATAAGGACTAACCTCCACTTCTGACAAACTCCACTTTGGTAAAAATTTACTGAGACTGAATTCAAAGTCAGGCCCCAATAACAGAGACTGGACTTGAATGTGGGACTTAAATATTGGCAGAATATTAGAGATAAATTTCCATTATCAAAAACTTTTCAAACAATTTATTACAGTAGTTAACAGAGGCTTACTGAAACTGGGAAATGAGGAAGACATTGCAAGCATTTCCTATCCTGAGGAAAGGGTAAAATGATCTGTAGTATTGATTTACCACTCCGAATTTGTTATTGGAATGCCCATCCCAGTTACTCTCAAAGTGATTTCATTGCTTTTAGCCTTAAGTCTCTCTGATGTCTCTTTAAAAAGCCACATCAGACAAAAAACTAAAAGGCAGGGAAGATAATTTGGAGAATGAATACAGAGCCAGAATCACAAACCAAGGAGGTTTCTTTTCTCTGCTCCTCATGCAGGCTTGATTCTGTGGTTTGTTATCTAGATCTTGGGATTTCGACAAAAAATGTCATTAATTAAAATTTGCTCAGAAGGAAAACTCAATGTGGCTTACATTTAAATGGAGAAAGCACTACATTCCCTGGAGATGAGGGACAGATGACAGGCAAAACTTGTTTAACACTGAGGATTCAGACACTCTCTTCTGCTTCTCTCGGGACTCTGCTTTCTACTTTGCTTTGTGCCTAATAACCCATGTGCCTTCATGTACTTAGTCACAAAAGAAAAGAGTTCAGTTCCTATGTTTTTGAAAGGGCAGGGATTTATCTCTACTCAGCTGTCAAAATTTCAAAGTGTGCAGTTTATGTGGACACTATCTAGACTGAGAACTGTCCTGAACTGTCACTTGTGAACATGACCAACACTTTCTTGAGCAAGWCATGCTTAGTTATAGATATTTTATGTTTGAATATTTTAAGACTAGAAATCAACCTCAGCTCTTAAATTTGGTTGCCAATTCTACAAACCAATTAATGACATTTAAGTCTTTACTGTGGTTTTATGAGATAGCATCTTAGTAACTGTAACATGACAATACACAATGACCAAGCAATACCTGGAGGAAAGGGTTTATCTGAAATACAGTTTCTTGTCACTGAAGAAAGTTAGAACTGGAACACAGGCAGGGCAGAATCAAGCCCTGAGGAGAGCTGCTTACTGGCTTTCTCCTCATAGCTTACTCAACATGCTTTCTTATAAAACTCAGGACAACCATCCCAGGGTTCATACCACCCAAAATATGCTGGACCATGACTCATCAGTCATTAAGAAAAATCCCTACAGGCTTGCCTCTATCCAGATATTATGGAGGCATTTTCTAAATTGAGGTTCCTCTCAGATGGCATTAGCTTGTATTAAGTTGACATGAAACTATCTACCACAGCAAATCATATTAGATTTATAGAGTAAGGATGCTGGAATCAGTTATCCAGCATGTGAATGTTGAAGAGAGAAAGAGAGAAAGAGAAACAAGTGGTTTTAATATGAGTAGATAGACATTTTTTTTCAAAAATATGCTTTAATAAATAGGTTGGAAAATATTGATCTTGAGTACATCAATGACATCCACGGCTAACTTCCTATGCTTATTATTAACTCTGTACATGTGGGTGTGATGTGGTGGGTGAGGCAAGATGTCCAGACTTCCCAGAAAAGACTTTTAGCCCATAAGTAGTCTTGTATATCCCCTCAAAAAATTAACATGAAAGAAAGTGAAGCATGTTGAAGTTTTCTGTATTTTATATTCTTTTGTGTATAAAAACACAGAAGGCTCAGTTTTATTTTCAGTTGAGAATTCTCTTTCATCATTGATCATTTTTATAAACTAATCCTATAGTGTAATGGCAAATTCAAGCACTTAGCAACACAGGATGTATGGCTRTTTGCAGATAGACTGCCAAACAAATTACAGCACTCAGCTATTTACGTATATTTATCTGTCCTTATGTAAAATGGAGTTATTGATTCTTACATCCATTAATAAATCAGTTTTATAGTCATGCAATCAAAGTCATGTGGGAGTTTCTAATTCAGACTTGCAAATTTTAAGACATGAGATATCATTAAATTTAAACAAAGAACCCTGATCTCAAATCATTCATTGCTTCTTCCTACCTTTCAAGACAGAAAATTGTCCCTGCTACTATAAATCACAACCTGTTTCTGACCATTGCAATTCAATAATAAGATAATTCAGTTTAATATTTCTATTTTATTGCAAACAAAAAAAAAGATTTTCTGTTTTCTGTGAATTTTCCCCTCTCCATCTTTTCCTTTCTGACTGTTAATTTTCTACCTGTTTTCTATTTTTTTGTGTGCATTTCACAAGAGCTTAGTTATGGGAAGCCCTGCCAAGGACTGCTGTGATCAGTTGCTTCCAGACTGTGTAAATAACTGCTTATGCAAGCCCACAGACAGCTGATCTTTATAGAGCACTGAAGCTACTGTGTGCATGGGGTGCTTAGTCATGGTTATGTAACTACTGAAAAGTATTCCAAGATAATGCTGAGAGCATAGTATACTGTCCAGAAAGGAAAATTTATAATCTGACTCAATATTCCATACAAATTGATACAATATCTATGTAAAATTCTGTGGGTAAAAGAAACCCTTTGCTAAGCCCCAATGCCCACTTTCCGAATCTCTAGGAGGGACGACTTCCCTCTCATCAAGCCCAGTACATCTCTATTTAGGAAATGAAAAAAATTAGACTTAATGAATACTGCTAACCCCAGCCTGATGCAATACACTGTCTTCACCAGGAAATGATTCGTTTCTTCATCACTGACTTTCAAATAAGTTTGTTGTCAACAATCTTTTTTTCTGATAAATAATAATTCAGTGAAAACTTATCAAGTGAATAGATTAGAAACTATCACATTTAAAAGCCACTGAACTCAAGGGATTAATCTATTACCCCTTTTCTCAACATTGTGGTGTGTGTGTACATGTTCGTGTGCGTGTGCGTGCGTGTGCATGTGCGTACGCATGTGTGTGTGTGTGTGTGTGTGTGTGTGTGAGTGTGTGCATTAATGTGTGCATCCTTATTTAACTATATAATTGTCACAAATATGTATGGGAACACCATCATATTTGTGAGGATACATACATAGTACAAAACCAATAACCTTTCAAGACAGGAACTCTTGCTGCTGTAAAACTCTCACTGCATAGAGCAGACTGGCTGGCCAGCAATTTGCATAATTCCACTACCTCTAACTAAAGCACTGAGATTGTGAACAAATATAAACAGTATATGTCTTTTCAGGTTTTTGTTTGGTTTATTTTATTTTTTTAGATGAATTCTGGAGATTGTCTCAGGCCTTCATAATTGCACGGCAAGCCATTTACTGACTGAGCCATCTACCTAACCATACCTGCCCCAGAATTTCCTATAATAATTAATCAGTTCTTACTTAAATTACACATTTTACTAATAGATTTTTGTGTACATTATTTATGACTTTTTATAAGAGAGAAGAATCTATTAAGTGTTTTGTTTTATATGTCTTAGTGTTTAGGATAACTTTTTAGAAGTGTTGTGGAGTAAATACAAAAGTGGCCGTTAAGATTGAGAGTCTCCTTGTATTTATTTTGAGCACAAACCACGATTCAAAGCAGCACTTTGAGACTACCGAAGGCAAATGTGAATGTTGGTTTGTGCGGACGAGTTGCGAAACCATCTTAGGTGCATAAGAAGCATTGTTAGGACAACTTCCATATTGTGAAAGGTGAGTGGACATGAACACACGATGATGGGCACTCCCTGAGATTGCCCAAATGGTGACGGATTCCAGACGCTGAAGTGTGAAGAAAGTACTCCTCTTCAAAGTGCTCTAAGTAAGAGGCAGGAAGACGAATGTGTAAAGCTGGAAGTCAGGGAGAGAAAAATCTATGTGTCTCTTCTTTGTTACCATCATAGTGTACATAGAAATTAATTCCCATGAGGGTAAAGTTAGATTCACTGGAAAGGTGGGTATTGGAAGAGTATGGGAAAAGAATTGATAAAAGAAAAGGGAAAATTCACCTCTGAGGTGCTACTCCTGGAGATAAGGAAAATGTTCATGATTTACATAAAAACAAAGGAACAAGAAAGCAAAGGGTTTAACAAGGTGACATTGCTATAATTCAACACAAATAAGATGTATATCAAACGGAGGGATTGATCAAAATTCGCCAGTGCTTCCTAGAAAACTTCACATGCACACACACACATACACACACATACACACACACAATCACACATACACACGCACTAAACTTGAGAAGATGGAAGATAACAACTATAACTAAAAGATTCTAAATAAATTAGAAAGGTAAAATATGACACAAAGGACATTCTACCTTATAACAGAGATACTCCTATAACAGTGGACTAGTATGAAAACTCGGGAAATGGAATCAATCTAATGTATATACCTGAAGAGTGGAAAATGCACATTTGTGATGTATGACAAAACCTACTCCATCTTAGGACCAACCTCAATCTTAAAAGGAAAAAAAGAAGTTAAATGTCCTAGAACTAGACCTTTATCTGAACAAAAATTGCAGCCAAATACCAGGAAACTTTGCTGTTTTCTAGGGTTACTTCCTAGCTACTTCTTAGCAAAATTTAATCAAAGATTAACTTTTTGTTTAAGATGTACTTTCAGACCATTCGTGATTATGTAAAGTCTTGCTTCAGAGCACCTACCTGTTGGCTTACAATAGTCTTTCTTTTGATGCTTTCTTTTTAATGACAGAATGRATATCCCCTTACATTCTGCCATTTTCTATAAAACCTTGTCCCAATAAGAATTCTGCATGATGGAGTACTATTCAGCCATTAGAAACAYTGAATTCATGAAATTCTTAGAGAAATGGATGGAGCTGGAGAGCATCATACTGAGTGAAGTAACCCAVTCTMAAAAGAATACACATGGCATGCACTCACTGATAAGTGGATATTAGCCTAGAATCTTGGAACACCATAGACACAATCCACCTATCAAATGCTGTTCGACAAGAAGGAAAAAGTGGACCCAGGTTCTGGAAAGGCCCAGTGCAGCAGTGCAGGGGTATACCAGAACAGGGAAGTGGGAAGGGGTGAATAGGGGAACACGGGGAGGGAAAAAGACATATGGGACATTGGGGGGGGAAGCAGGAAAAGGGAAATGAAATGTAAATAAAGAATATATCCAATAAAAATTGGCAAAAAATGGCAAAAAAGAATATATCCAATAAAAAAAGGAAAAAAAACAAACAAACAAAAAAAGAATTTGGTAACACACACACACACACACACACACACAAAAGAATTCTGGGTTGCTTCACCAAACTGTCCCATGGGCCAGCAGTGAGTAAGACAAACTTGTTTATAATAAAGAGATACTTGTTGGTCTTTTGGGCTTGTGGACAAGTCACAGCATATGTACAGTAGAGTTTGATTCTGTTATACATAAAATGAAATTATAAAACAATTAGTAAGTAGATGAACTGTATGATATAGTGACTAATATAATCCATGCTTAGAAGGATAAATAATACAATGACTTTCTCATATATATATAGATGCTTGGTTTGAATCATTCGTATATAAAACATGGAGGAAAAATGGAAGCTAGAAACAAAGAAAGCAGTCGTTTTGGGGTGAGCTGTATTAGGGTAGGTCAATAGTAGAATATAGGAAAAAATATTAGTAGTAAATGCAGAATAATGGAGTCAGAAAGGCTTAAGAAGGAGTGGGGATGAAAGACACACGAGTGTTGTGATAAAGTATTAACAAAAATAAGGGTGTATAAAAAAGCCATATAGAAACCTACAAATGCTCAGCCCTTTTAAAAACCTATAAATAGAGGTGATAATATGTATATGAAAGAAGATTGCTCGCAATTTAAATGGGGACAGGAGTAGGAGAATTTGGCAGAGGAAAAAATAATATAAATTTTCCAAAGCCAAGGGCACATGACAAAGCGTTGTGTAAATCAATTCATTTTTAAACTAAGTACAATATATACACACCCTACCCAAACAATACACACAGAGAGATGGAGACAGATAGAGAACAGTGTTAGAGAGATTGAGCGGGGAAATACTCTGCATGGATGGACTTCACTGTTCCCAGAAGACATGGGTGTTTTAAGCAAAAATAACAGTAACAGGAATGATGTTTTCCTATGTGTCAGTAATCAGCCAGTATCTAAAGATGTGCAAATCAACAAAGGCTTTAGCTAAGACTTTTGGTTGCCCACTATCAACATATGTTAACACACTATGGAAGAGGAATTAGTAAAAAAACAAGGAATCTTATTATCTTATTATCTATGGAATCAGATGCAAAATCTCGGATAAATATTTCAACATGCACAATGAATGGTAATAAAAAAATACAAGAGAAGAGCTAAAGTGGTCCTGAAGTAGGTTGTAGGAGCAATAACAGGTGACTATTTTTAACTTTTGATTAGGTGTTTAATAAAAAGCTGAATTCCTTGAAGACTCTAACATTCATTGAATCCAGAGGCTATTTGAAGAATGGAATGACTTGATTTGTCCTCAAGAATCTTCAGTAATGATAAAATGAGGAAGAAAGTGATATCTATATATGAGCCTAGGATTTTGAAATAAATGTTTTGTCTTTTTAAACATTAAATAGGAAGTAGAGATATCAACTAGATTGAGAAAAATGACTTCTGTTTAAATGTTGTAAAACACTGATATTTCTAAGCAGTTGACTTATCAGATAGGGTCTATACTCGGGCGACATTTATAAGACTAAATTTACAGTGTGAGTGATCCAAATGTTCCTCACAATACTCAGAACCCCTTATGAGGCCCATTTTAATGTTTATTTTGTTGTTTTTTTGTCAGAGCTGTTGCTTTCCCAGTCAAATATTACACAAATGGCAAAGAACTTTATCAGACACCTAATATTGTTATTAAAATGATGAGTTATGGAATGTCCTTTAGGTAGTGAAACATCTTATAATAAAGGATTCTGAAGACTACATCATGGATTAGTAGAGGAGTTAGATTTTTTCACTGGTGTCCAATAATTGCTGGGTTATACACAATAATTTAAACAAGTAACTAAAGAGGAAAAGATAAGAGTGAGATATAAATCAGGCTTTTGAATGTGACTCTGGTACTGAAGAACAATTCAGTCCTCATGACTAAAAATGATGGGTAGAAATGTTAAAACCAGAGCATAGTTACTGAATCTTTTAAAAATATTAATAAAATCAGTGCTCACAGGAGTTCCAAATGGTACCTAAAAGATGACAATAACATAAGCTACAGATTCACTAATTTTAGAAGATGAAAAAGTTTAAGTAATATCAGTCATCTTTAGTATACTGTCAATTTTCTACAACTAATATGACATTGGTAACTTAACAGAGAATAATAATAGATTTTTAAAAGATCTGGAATAACATACATTTATGATATTTATAATATTAACCACCTCCTATTTAAATACAATAGCTGAAGGAGTTAAGAAATTAAATATAAAAATCTGTTTGTAACTGATATTATTTAAGGGATATACATGTTTTGATAATTCATTGATAAATCTTAAGGATGAAAAATATGATTTACAAAGTATCTTTCAATCATTTTTTTCTTGAGTACATCAACATTTCCTTGCTAGATGCTCTTCTCTTCCCCTCCCTCTACATCTCAAAAAGACTGTGAATTGACCAGAAGTATCAAATAACAAGGTCTGCCATTACTGAATACCATTTGGTTAACATCTGATGAACTATTTAGTATACATAGCAGTATATTTTTCTGAAGGGTGGAAGCATGCAAAATTATAATAAATACCTTAATTTTTGTATTTTCTCTCTTGCAATTAAAATTCTGTCTACATAGATAAGCATATTTTAAAAAGTAAAAAACTGTAATAAACTGTAGAGGAAGACAGCTAAAAACTCATGTATTTGGAACCATTTGCCTCATTGTGTACTCATTCTTCCCCTAGTGGCAATTTTTGTTTGCTTGCTTGCTTTTTCTGTGATACATAGTTTTCCCTTTACATGCTCATTAAAATAAAATAGCAACAAAATGATAGAATCACTAAAATATCCAATAACTTTTGGAAAAAGGTAATCTCTTTGTGCTAAGCTGTTAACTGATATCCTGGAATCAGTAAGACTCTGCATGAACTAATCTGGCAAGATGAATTGCTTGACTTATACCTCAAGGAGAGAATGGGTTTATTCAACAAGTCCAGTAATGAACTGATGCTCTCATATGCAAAATATTGGAGGTCAGCTACATTATCCCAGTTCTATTTCCTAGAGTTTCTTATTCTGTTCTATTCCAAACACATCAAATGATGGATCACTGTTTTCAGTAATGATTACATCTAGGTAACATATTAATCACTAGAATTGTATTGCTGTGTGTATATTCTGATTCTTCCTTTATTCTTTGCTTTCTCAGCCATCCTCCTTTCTTTATAAAATATCCTCATCACTTAGCACATTAAAGGATTTTTGGGATCTTGAACTTTGTACAGTTTCAGAAGGACCACACCAGGCCAAACAGTTCTACTTGAGGTTTATTGAGAGGGGAAAGGGCAAGGTGGCAATGCCAAGAGAAGAGGAAGAGAGAGAGAGAGAGAGAGAGAGAGAGAGAGAGAGAGAGAGAGAGAGA
>BDUI01001114.1:107405-126068 GCA_002335545.1 Apodemus speciosus
AGAGTGAGTTCCAGGACAGCCAGGACTACACAGAGACTACACACAGACAGCAGGACTACCCTGCCTCAAAAAAACAAAACAAAAAAAAAAATCAGCATTATTAAAAACAAAACAAAACAAACAAACAAAAAAAAATCCAGCCAAGTGCTTTGAAAAGGGACAACAGGAAATACTTCCAGAGGGTATTTCAAGAATAAGAAAAATTCCTCCATCACAAGCAAAAATATGTGAAGGTAAAATCTGCTTTTGCAGAGTTGCATTTGAGAAAGTACATGGGTTATCCTGCTCTAAAGGGGCTTCTTGAAGAGTTATTTCCTCAGGATGTTTCTGCATTATTTACCCCCTTGGCACTTAAAAGCTGCTAAACAATGGCTTAAATGGGGTTTGCAATAGCAGAAGACATTGACATCAACTATATTATACTGACTGTGTAGTGAACATCAGACAAGAGTTTGGGATCATTGAAGCTTCCGTTAAAATTGTGAAAGAAACCTTAGAAACTGAGCCATGTATAGACAGATTGCTGTAGCTAGAGGCAGTGCCTGCAAAGGCAGGGGATGAAGTTGTGATAGTTAAGTCATAAAAATCTGACCCAGAGAACCTGGGTAAAGTCCTACTTCTGAGGATGTTTCTACCATAGTCCCAATGGGAGCTGCTTTCTAGAATAAAGTTTGCTGTGGTTATTCTGTGTCTGGTGTGCCCCTCAGTCTCTCTGTACCTCTTGTTTCATCTCTCATTCATGGCTACTCCCACATTCCTACAGAAGCAGCCATGTGTCTTTACCTGTCATGTTCATTCTTTTCTCCAAATTTTCTCTCTAGAATCTACAATTCTGTATCTGTCCCACAAAACAAACTTAGTTATACCCAAGACACCCACTCCCTCTCTATGCCACTTAAAACAATGTGGAGACAGACTGAGTGCATTTTTCACTGGAGTCGTGTAAATTATTATGGTTTGGATATTGAATATTATTCAACTGCTCATGTTATAAATGCTAAAATATAGGATATTTGGGAAGTGATTAAATGATATTATTGACTTCATAAATGGTGTATTGCTATGTATAATTTAATAAGTATCAAAAGAAGGTATTATTTTACACTGATATTATTTTAAAACATAGAATTCTTCACACATTTTAATACCATCTTAACAGAGTCCATGCTACACTTCTCTGTATTATTCCAAAATCATTATATGTACTGCTGAGCAAGTAAGAATGTTCATTTAACATCCTCCCTGCCATATCATAAGAGCTCTTCCCACCGTCAACCCTCCAGCACTATAATGTTTTGCCTTGTTTGTAATAAAAGCAAAAGCAATTGGACTATCCAAGGATTGAAACCTCAAACTCATGAATCACTCCTTCTTTCAGTTGATGTGAGGAGTGTATAATGTGCATTTAAGGCTCTCATGTGGCATTATTGGGGGATAGAAAATCTTTAGGATATGGGATATGATGATGGTTCATATCCCATTGCTTCATATGGATATTATGAGATTCATTGGGAGTATGTGATTGAAGAGAAATCGTTTCTACATTAGTATGTCTGTGTCTGTCTGTCTGTCTATCTCTCTCTCTCTCTCTCTCTCTCTCTCTTTGTCTCTCTCTCTCTTTTCCCTGACAACTATGTTATTCAACTATATTACACATTCCACCACAATATATTGTAGTGCCACAAAACAAAAAAGGAACGCAAATATAGGTTAAAACATCAGCCCTATGAACACACACACACACACACACACACACACACACACACACACACACACACTCAAATTTCAAGACCTTACATAGAGATGGGAATTTTCAGAAATCTTATTGCATTGCTATGCTCTTTGTTAAAGCCTTTTACTTCAAAATACATAGTTATAAATCTATTTAATATGTATTTGGTTTGCCAAAGTTTCATTTAGTTCCATTTTACTTATTTATGTATGAAACATTCAAGTATAAATAGCATTACTGTGAAGTATCCACTGGAAATAGAGCAATGAGAGAAACTGCAAAGATCCATCAGCACTCTATACCAGCATGTTTCGGGGAACAAAAAAAAATCTTTAAACGGATGCTTAATGAATTGGACATGAGAGTTGTTTTAAAGTGGAATAAGGAAGTGTTAATAGAACTACAGAACTATATTCTAATACGATATTGCAGTAAATGTCTCTGACAAAGAGACAACTGAGAGCAGTGAGATGGCTCAGGATTAAAATTGCTCAACACCTGAGTCTGAAGACTTAACTTTGATCCCTAGAAGCCCTGTAAAGTAGAGAGAGAGAACCAACACACTCCCCATAGCTCATCTGCAGAGAATTCTCAAGGGAATTCCTCATGCAGAAATTGAACCTCAAAGTTTAGAATTCTCTAAATGATAAAGGGTCATTTTAATATTCTCAAAAAATAGTTGAATGATCTTATCTGAGATTTAAAATAATAAACACTAACAAGAATCTGACAATGACATTAAGAAGAAAACTTCTATAAGGCCACAGTGAGGGTCCAGGTAATGTCATCTGAATGTTCAGACCACAATGATAGCAACTGATGGGAGAGGAAGGAGGACAGTGCAAGATGAGGATAAAAATTCAGAAGGATTGCACAAAAATTTTGCTCAATTTAGGAAATGAAGATGAAAATGAACCATTGACTAATGTGAGCATGGAAACATGCAAATGACAGAATAATAATAAGAAAATCTGTGGTCTCTTTCTGTTAAATAAAAAACTGGAAGTGGGGGTTGAGGGTGGTGATGAGTCACTAATAAGATCACTTGCTGCTCAAACAAAAGTGAACTGATTTCAGATCTTCAGAACCTACGTAAAAATACATTCTTGGATTTGTGCATCTGTAACCCTGGTGTCATGCAGCAAAAGGAGGAGGATTGATCAAGATTTGTGCCCACCACCCTGGATCAAGATTCAGTGAGAGACTCAGTATCAAAGGAAGAGGAAAGGGAGAGATACAGCATGTCACTAGATGTCTTTCTTTGGCCTCTATGCATGCTGGAATGTGCTTACATGCACACAAGCATGGATAGACATCCACATTTGTGATACATTCACACATAATAAAATTCTAAATTAAAGTTAGTTAAAATAAAATAAGGAAAATGTTAATACAATCACCAAATGAAATAGCAAATGTGGAACAGTAAAGATACAAGAGTCAGTGGCCACAATTGCAGAAGGGATATATTTGAGTGGATAGGCAGGTTCAAACAGAGGGTCTTGCTCAGGCTGAAGTCAGGATGGTTCAGGCCAGACACGATTACATGGCTTTAGACAGTATTTGAATATACTACATAGTCACAAAAGATTTCACCATCTATTATTTGTAATTGTTTAGCTAAGCATCATTATAGAATGTTTAACAAAATTAAAGTAGCTCAAAAAAGAAAATTAAGCAAATATTTTTTCTATAGTTCATAAAATATAATTAAGAATAAAAGAATCTGTAACGTTACATTTAAAACATGGCCTGTGGGTTCAAATTATTTCTCTTTTTCAAATAAAAACTGATAAATTAACCATTTTCTACACTGTAATTTCCTTTTTTGCTATTTGAAAAACATTCAAATAGCCACTGTAATCCCATGTGCCCACTTCTAAAAGAAGATACATTGTAACATTTTAATTTGCATATATATTTGCAATGTAGTGTATATTGGTCAAAATAAAAGTATGAAAATAAAGAAGGAAAAATCCATCAGACAGAACCAAAACAATCACAGGCAAGCAGGGACCAAGTGTCAACTACCCGTGGAGGATGCTATTTTCTCCTCCCAAAAGGTCCCCATCCTGCCTTCTAGTATGTATGCAGCAGGATTCTTGTGCTTATTTTTGCTACTTTCCCCTTGTGAGTTGTATGTTATATTTGAGCAAGACAGACTGAGGTCAGCTGTAGCCCTTCCTGCACATTCTAATGACTCCAGATTCAAACACCTGGCATTTATTTTTGGTTGTAATTGGGAGATTATATAACTTACTAGCTATATAATTGGTGACACTACAACTCTAGGTGTTATGCAGCTAAGGTTAAGATGTAATTGAAATGTAAATATAGTACCAAATCTGGTAGGAGACAATAAGTTTTTATAGTTTTCTCTGGTAAAGAAACAAAAATAGAAGAGAAAATTTAAAGCGATTTATTTAATAATGCACAGTAATACTACAGGGCTTTTCACTGGAGGTTATTGAACACAACAATTATGTTATTGTGCTTATTGTTTTACTCTAATACTGCAGTAGCATTTATTTCAAAACAATGGGTTAATTTATTTTTTTTAAGGTTCACTGACTGAAATTAAACTCTGGAATTAAACTCTCATATTAGGTCAGGCTGACCAGAGATCCACCTGTCTCCACTTCAGTGTTGGATTATAATCAGCTGCTGCTTCTCCTGACTTTTTTGTTACCCCAGGTTCTGGGGATTAACTCCTGTTCTCAGACACACAATCCAAGATCATCACTAACTAAGCTTTCTTCACACGTTATTGTTAGGTTTCTCTAAGTCTTTTTTTTTAATACATTTATGCATATATTATTTGAATGAATTATGTGCTAAGCACAACATTTTTTCTTTTTCTTTTTTCCTTTTTAAAACATTTTTGTGGTGACATTGACCCCTTCTATTTCCTTCAATCCTTCCTCCCCATTTTCCACAATATTCCCTGAGATATGGCTAGCGTTTGGCTGTGTGAGTCTGTATCTGTTTCCAATCAGCTCCTTTCTTTGGGCCAGTGAGCTTGCTCACCTGAAAGGTGTTTCCTAATAAACAACCATTTATATATATTTTCATTTGACTTGAATTGGCTCATTTCACCAGCAGAGAAATAACTTGTCAGCTCCTATCTGCAAGTTTAGGAGAATATCATTTATATTGTCAGGGGTGTGTTCTTTCGAGCCATTCATCTCTAGGCGCACTAATCATTGGATGACTATTCCCTCAAATCCAGGCAAATTGTGGGTCAAAGGCTTCGTGCCTAGATTAGTGATCCCATCCTTTCTTTGAAGGAGGTCATGCCTGTTTACAGGAAGAGGTCATTTCAGGTAACATATATTTCTGGGAGTTTCTCTTGTCCTAGATTCTGTCCCAGAGATGCACTCCTGTCCCCACCAATCCTAATTCTCTCTCCCTCTGTCTTTCTTACACCTGATCCCTCTTGTTCTCCTCCCCACCCCTCTCTCACCCAGTTCCCTCCCTCCCTTACAAGCCCCCCATGTCTATTTTATTTCTCCTTCTCAGTGATATTAAAGTATTTTCTTTTGGCTCCTCCTTACTTAGCATTTTTGGTTTGTGGATTGTGGCCTGGTTATCCTGTACATTATGGCTAATATCCACCTACAAGTAAGTTCACAACATGTTTGTCTTTCTGAGTCTGGATTGCCTTACTTAGAATGACATTTTCTAGTTCCAGCTATTTCAACTAACAAGGGCCCTTAGAAAGCTCTCCAGACCACTAACCAAAGAGCCAGCATGGAAACATGTGTGTGTGTGTGTGTGTGTGTGTGTGTGTGTGTATGTGTGTGTTTCTACTCTGTTAGATTTTCACACAATGTGAAAATCAAAGGACAACTTGCATGAGCTGCTTTTTTCCTCTCTATCCTGTGAGTCCTGGGGATTACCACAGGTCATCAGGCTAGTCTGTATGTGCCTCTACCCACTGAGCAATCTCATAAGTCCCAAGGTTACTTCCAAATTTCATTGAAAAGGACATAACTGCTACATTAAGCACAGCGTACATGTGCAGACACTTTGTTTTCAGTTACAAAAAAACTTCCCCACTCTATGCTATATTGTCGTTTTTCTTTGACAAAAGTGTTATTTTCTTTCATAGAGACATTTAGACAACATTTTAAAATGTTTTTTATTCATCAGCATATATGCAAATGTTTCTAATTCCACAATAACTGAGTGAAATCAGGAACAAGAGAATTCGGTTTTATAGGCAGAGATCCTCATGGAGCAGGGAGCAGACACTTTCACCTACTCAGGTCTTTACCAGTTTTCCTATACTGATGGGCAGATCTGAACTGATGTGCTTCAGTGTGTAATTTTATTGCAGGGATTTTGCTGTGAGCCCTCTCAGAAGCACAACCCATAACCCTGTGCTATTTTCTACATCTTTATTTTTCAATAACAGCCAAAATTTCATAGAGAGTTTAGGAAAGCACATGTCGATCATCTCTGGAACAGGTTTTCTGATACATCAAAGGAAAAGCCACAATTAAGTAGTAAAATCAGCATAAATACATGAATGTTTTATAGAACAATAGAAGTTATATTTGGCCTAATTTACTTGATGTAATTTGTAGAACTATTGATGTATTTCTAATAAGTCAAAGACTGTGGGAAATGAATAGATTAATAATAACAAATACATGCATTAAAATTAAATCATTCATTTCAGAAACATCACAGAATTTTAAATATATATTTGTATAAGTAAAGAGGTATATTACTAAGTTACTATAAAAGATAATATTTTGCATTGTGAATAAGATGACAAATTTGTTCTAATACAATATCATTCTTGAAAGTCTTATATAAACACCATTTTCCTATAATCACATAGTATTTTTAAAATTATATCCCAATAAGAAGTTCATTTTAAATGGCTTATCTCTCCATTGTAGGCTTAGACTTTTCCAAATCTATTTTAATCGGGGTTCTCAAAAGCTTCTAACACCCTCATAGCACATTGTTCAAAGGTAGGGGAGGAAAGAGAGTAAATAGAACAATGGGAGGTGGCCCTGTTTAGAAGTAGTTCTTGAGTTGATTCCAGTGTCTGTTGACAGGATGCTACCAGTCCAGTTCAGTAGTAACAAAAGTTCAGTTTAAAATGGGTCACCAAACACTAATCAGCAACAGCAGCAGAAGCACAATCCTGCAGAAACAAACAGGCCTCCATCTAATCAGCATGAGTCAGCTGGAGCAATCAGAAACAGCAAGAATACAGAAGCTCTCAGCGGTACCTCTGTCAAGAAAGTGGATATCAGTGAAGTCATGAGTCCAATGACGCATTGCACAGCTAGCAATGCAAGCATGCCATGACTGTCTGGTAGGTCCTACTTACATTCTCTCCAAACATCTCATTCCCTCACATGGGTCTGCTACAGCAAGACATCACATGAGCCTGCTACAGTAAAGCATCATATGACACAACCAAAGATTTCCACTCCATGTTTTGGGGAGATATGAGCTCCGAGGTTAAAATAAAAAAGTGTACAAAGGGAAATTTTATCAGTCTCTGAACTGTTGTATATAAATTTTCTTGTGATCTGAGACAAATGCTAAATAAAACAATTTGTTTTATATTATTGAAACCTTCAAAGTGAGAAATGAATTAATGAATAAAACAATACAGCCCATGAATATAAATTTTCACACCCAAATTTACATCATRTTATTATTATATTTTCTGCAGACATCCCTAGTGAAGTGCAATCACAAGTCACATCAGCATAACAAGCACCTCCCATTAGCTCTCCAAGGTTTCTTCAAATTCCACAGCAATTTCATTGTATTTCTTTTTCCATGGATTTCAAATGTCTAAAATCCTAATGATTCCTTTAAACACACTTTTAACTTTGGCCAAAAAATATTTTATTATAAGGAACAGGGAAGTTAGCAGAGGCAGTTTACTCTGCTATGGGGGTGATGTCCAAGGCATCAGCTGTCACCAGGGTGTCGCCACTTGACAGTTCAATACCTGCTCATCCTGACTTTGCTGAGCTCTGAGTAAACCGTGCTGTATGCAAACTGTCAGGAAGAGCCTGACATATCATTAGTACTGACCTCCAGGATGGCAGTCCCAATGTGAAACCAAACAGTACAGCTAATTTTCATTACAGTTAAATTAATCTTCACACCTGGCCACTTAGCATTGGACAGCAAAAGTCCCAAACAGAGAGCATTTTATGAACTCTGTGATCAACTCAACAAAATCCTAAAGCCGAGAACTCCACAAAGAAGGCTGCATTTTAAAGGGCTCAATATGAACCTTTTTTATAACAGGTGAAACACTGCCTTCATAAGCACAGTGGAATTAAAATGCTCTGTGGCATTTATGGCAAGGATTTTATGTGGACACACCTCAGAGGCATGGCTGCTTTAATACCTTCCCAGCCCTGACAAACACCAGCCACCACCAGAGGCACAGGAACTGCCTGGCAAGTCAAGCTCTCTGATATTGCTTTGCCTAGCTTCTTGTGACCTCACTTGAGCTCAGAGTGTGTGGGAGAAATGCACAACACACGAACTCTACCTTGTGCACTCCTGTGAGCAACAAGATGAGCAACTGTCTACAGAAAGTCTGTGCAGTGAGGCAAATGAACCAATTTTCTGGCATTTGCTTCTTGGAATTCAAAAGTCGCATTGCTAAGTGATTTGGAGGGGGGCAATCATCTTCCAACCTCCCATACTATCTCAGTGAAACGTGAGCTTTCCTGTCACCTGTGAGAATCAAAGGGATGACCACATCGCATGTAACTACTTGACGTTAACAACACAAAGACCACCAAATTGTTACACCATATGTATAGGGTATGTTATGCTCTGTTTTTATTTTTTCAAATAAATTTTAGAGAAAATATATTTTTTAAATTAAAGGATAAATTTAAATACTTAAAGCACTTATATCTGTGGCTTAATACATGGACTGATTTCTTTCAGAAGCAGACAATTCTTTTCAGCAAATGGCATAAGGCACCTTTTGGAAGTATTAAATCAATGAATGGCCTTGATACTGCCTCGTGAAATTGCTGCACACCTGGATCACACAGTGTCCATTTCATAACCCTGAGTATGCAAAGCAGATATGCCTCTAGTGCATGCTGGAAGCTAACCTCAAGTGCTGAAGTTCTGAGGTATACCTGGGACCCTGAAAGGTAGGAACAGCCAACTCACCAGGGAATTGAGCTATCAGTTATGGGAGAGATCATTTTGTGCAAAGACTTTGGACAGCTGGCTGAGGAAAGTGGCAGAGCTGCACATGGTGACAGGCTCTGGAGACAGTGACTACATTAGCAGCATGATATGTATACAGTGACTCATATTTTTCTCCTTTCAGCCATCCTCCCATAAATAGCAAGAGCATCAGCTATAATAACTGAGCAGAGATGTGAAGTATCAATGATATATTTTTAATTTTTTCAGCATCTGGACATTCATTATAATTTAGTGGAAGTCATGTGACACAAGAGAAGATAGCAAAAGGCTTTTAAAGCATGTAAGCCAGGGTGTAAATCCTGGTTCAACCTTTACAGGTTTAGTGACCTTCAGAGTGTTAAGTCTTTAAGGTCTCAGTTTCTCTGCTATAGTAATACTATAAAATATTTTTACTATGTGAAAAATCAGAAATAACATTTTATATTTAAAAGGAACTGTCACTGGAGTATCAAAGACTAATTATGATTTGATTGTATGAATCTGGAATTCCTGTGATTATTCCATTGTTCTTGATGCTGGAGCAAACCTTAAATCCAATCTTGATAATAGTTAAGACATGTTTTGACTTTCAATTGCACAATTTCAACTTAGGCAACCCATAGTTTCCTAAGAATACAGTTATGTAACTTACAGATAATTTAAACTATGCATTCGCTTAATGTTCCTTTTGTTCTAATTGAAGAAGATGCTTCAGTGGCTGAAGCCTCCCACCAGGGGGAGCTCTATAGTTCTTGATGAGTTTTTCTCTGGATCGGTTTAATCCAAGGCCAATGCATAACAGGCATGACAGATGGAAGGCATGAGTTTTTCTTAGTCGCTTAGATGTCTTAGTTTTTCCACTTCAAATTCTTAGCATACATTGCTCTGGGGCTTCAGGTAGCCATGGAATTAGCACAGAAAGAAGGCCTTCTTGAATATAAAAATGTTATTCTATGAAAAGGCTCAGGATGTATGCATACATTTATTTCAACTCTGGACCGGATGTGGGGAGGGAATTGCATCTTTTTCAGATTTACTTAAGCTTCCTTCCTTCTTTCTCCCCTCCCTCTTTACTTTCTTACCCCCTCTTCCATTTTTTTGTGATAGTCTTGTTTTCTTGTTGGAATGGTGATACTTTGGGTAGATTTCAAGCTGTATGTCCAGATATGTCAAGAACTGAGGACCCCATTACAGTGAAGAAGCTCTAAGAATGAAACACAGAATTCAGAGCATTAGATAAATGTACTAGCAGATACCTTTTGACTTGTTACTTCAGTAGAATGTATATTTAAGGTTTGTGTTTTAAAATTCCGTAGGCCAGGCTGAAAAAATTTCTATGAACAATTTCCTTTTCAGAAAAAAGCATCACGTATGTTGGCTATTTGAGTTAAATATTGGATCTTCCATTTGCTAATTTTACAAGCTTTAACACATTTTTGATATTCCTATGCTTTTTCTTGTTATACAAAATTGAGATTATAAAAATATATTCTTCATATGACTTAACTTTTTATAATAATCAAGTCCTTGTTACAGGACAGAGACTGTTTAGCTCTAAATTATAATGCTGAACAATAAACTGAAGTCTTCATAAATTATATTTTGAAATGTATACACACACAGACACAGACACATACACATACACATACAAAGACAGACAGAGAGGTAAAGCAATATAAGCAAATAAATACCAAAAGTTAGCAAAAATTYCAAACATGACTTTTCTTATAGGACACAGAATAAATGGTTGGAGTAATTTTGTTTCAGACTACAGGAAAGTAAGAAATAAAGTTAAAGTGCTGATGTTTAGAAATATGATTAATTTTGAATCAAATACTATTACTAAAGACTTTTAGTAAGCTCTTGAAGTTATCTTTCTGAGAGACTAAATATTTTCAACCTAACTAGATGCATGAGTATGAAATCTATTTTGAACTCATTAAAAAAAACTCTTAGACATTTGCTTTAGAGGGAAATATACAATGCATGTATATTTGGCTTTTATATATGAGTGTGTTAGCATTTTTCTATGATTGCTTCAGATTTTCTTCAAAGTAATATTGTGACTGAAAATATTATTCCCTTTCTCAATTCTTTGTACACTCCTTGTAAAGAGAATAGGTCTCTGGGTTTGTTCTTCATGTTTCCTGTGGATTTATTCAACTTCTCTTGTATAAGTAGATAAAAATTATACTGTGATATTTGAAAGCTTATAGATTTAGCTAAAATAACAACAACTAACATCTTTCATTTACCATGATATGAGTAAAACTTATTCTTCTTCATGAATGTACCTTTTGGCCATTTCTGAGATTATGTTGCGATGCATAAATGTTATAAATTGATTCATTCCCCAGCTTATAGATGTTAATGCACCTCATATATTCAATATTAAAAATGAAGTTATGAATTTGTTTCCTATGTGATCACTTTTTTAATAAAAATCAGTATATTCTTCCAGCCAGAAAATATCCCTAGTGAGACACAATGGAGCTGGAATGTGCTCCACTGTGGTCTGAACTGAAACAATTTGAGAAATCAATGAATAATGGAAAGGGGTATCAGTCCTATTATTTCTAAATAACCAGTATTTTATCCTGATATATATTCAAAACCTAGTATTCTTCATATTTCTTTTATTTTAAGGAAATGATACTGAAATACCAATTAGATATACAGTGCTGCAAGTATAATTTCTACCTAAGGCACATGAAGAAGAGTTAATTATGTAGTGACGCACATCTGAAATTTCAGGACTTAGAGGAGGTTATACCAGGCAGTCAAGGAAGTTACACTAGGAAGATCAACTGAGATACCCTCGGAAGTCAAGATCATTCCGAGTTACCTGGAAAAAAACAAGACTGCAAGCATCAAAGGATGGGGTAGAACAGAGCAGTAGAGTGTCTGCTATCATATGTTTGGCCCTGGATTGAATTTGGAGCTCTGAGGGGGGAAAACTGAGTAACAGTGATGGGTCTTGTCCAATATCTGAAGACATGGATGTTATTGCAGATGAGATTGCTATTCACAGAAAAGAATTTGTGTGTCTTTGTTTTTATGTATGGACTAGATTTCCAGTATACATTTCCGTCTGATAATACTTGTATGAATTAGCCCAATGAAATCACCTAGAACAGGTTATCAACTTTTCTTGGATAAGAACACATCATATGTGTTATCCTTAGAAGCAATGTAAATAAATTCATCCTACAAACATCTATTAAAGAGTCTAATATTGCTTATTTATTAATAAATATTGATTTATTATTAATAATATATGTTATTTCTTTTGGACATTGCTTTACATGCCTTTGGACTTATTGATTTTGCCCTATGTTCTGTTTTCTATATAAAAGCACAAATGATTGTAACTATGATTTGCAGTTAAAAATCCTCAGACCAGCTGGGCGGTGGTGGAACACGCCTGTAATCCCAGCACTTGGGAGGCAGAGGCAGGCAGATTTCTGAGTTCAAGGCCAGTCTGGTCTATAGAGTGAGTTCCAGGACAGCCAGGGCTACACAGAGAAACCCTGTCTCAAAAAAAAACAAAAAAAAAAATTCCTCAGACCAGAATTGATACAGTAGATCTCTTGACATGGGGAACATTGCTCCCTTCTCTTATTCTTGCTATGTATAACTCAACATAAATACAATCTATATTTTCACACTGCAAGTCAGACTCTGCTGTGCTTATGCTCTCTGCTTAAAGGGATGTTCACTTGGTACCATCCGTAAAGAGAACTCTTCTTCCTTTCAGATGAAGTACTGAGTGTACAAACAGCCACAGAAGCCAGAACTTCTAACACACTTTGGTTTTCTTACCATCTCAAGTTGCCCACTTGTGTGAACTTTGTGTGTTTCTTCTGGATAATTTTCAATTAAAAGTTTCTTGGTGTGTATAAACCAAGCTACACCTACCTTATGATATTTGTCACCACTCTAGGATATTATCTATTATTTAGCCTATTTTTTATAAAGCTATATATGTTTGAATCAAATCAAAGATCCAAATATTAAATATAGCAGAGTTTAAACTCATTAGTTTTGTAGTATTGGTATAGCAATTTTGAGACAATTTTTCTCAAAATATTACATCTTACAAAGTCTGGTGAAATTGAAGGAGATGGAGGAAAGATGATAGATAGATAGATAGATAGATAGATAGATAGATAGATAGATAGATAGATAGATAGATAGATAGATGGTAGTTGGATAGATAGATAGACTAGGTTACTAGATAATTAAAAGTAATGCCTGCATCCTGAAATAATGCTTTAATGAACCACTTATTATATATATGTTTTTCAGGACAGGGTTTCTCTGTATAGCCCTGGCTGTCCTGGAACTCACTCTGTAGTCCAGGCTGGCCTTGAACTAAGAAATCTGTCTGCCTCTGTCTCCCAAGTGCTGGGATTAAAGGCATGCACCACCACTGCCTGGCTATTATTTTATTTTCTTATCTTTTATTTATTTTTTGTTTTCTTTCCTTTTTATTTAGACATTTTCTTCATTTACATTTTAAATGTTATCCCCTTTCCTAGTTTTCCCTCTGAAAACCCCCTATCCCATTCACCCTCCCCCTGTTTCTATGAGGGTGTTTCCCCACCCACTCACCCACCTACTCCTGCTTCCCTGTCCTGGTATTCCCCTACACTGGGGAATCCAAACTTCACAGGAGCAAGGGCATATCCTTTCATTGATGTCCCTCCCATTGATGTCTGACAATGCCATCCTCTGCTACATATGCGGCCTGAGCCATGGGTTCCTCCATGTGTACTCTTTGGTTGATGGTTTAGTCCCTGGGAGTTCTGGAGGGTTCTGGTTGGTTGATAATGTTTTGTCCTCCTATGGGGCTGCAAACCCCTTCAGTTCCTTCAGTCCTTTCTCTTACTCCTCCACCGGGGATCCAGTGTTCAGTGCAATGGTTAGCTGTGAGCCAACCTCTGGTAATGTTAAATATTTTTATAATAGATATAGATAAATCAACATGCTTAATTTTTAAGAAACAATACATTTTAACTTTTACATGTAAAGTATTTCTAACAAAATGTTTCCCTTTATACACAAAAACTTTAGGAATATTCAAGCAAGTAGGGGAATGCTTTTGAGATGATGCTTTTTCTGATGAAAAATGCAAGTTTTATATTATCTTTTTATTGAATCACTGTGAAAAATTATTCACACTCATTTTTAAAAATAAAATTGGCATATTAGGTAACTTATTTTAGTTACTTCCTAGTCTATGAATGAAATATAACAAGTGATATTTAAAGAAAACTTTTTTTTCTCAATCTGGCTGTAAACTCCTGACAGGTGGAATGCAAAGGAGAAACGTGGTGAATTTATGTAAGTCCAGCATGGGGAGGGGGGAACATGGGAAGTTCGCCATGGATTTAACGTCAGCCTGAGCCTCATAGTGAAAGTTCATTTCATCAAAACAAAAGAAAAACACATGATATAATGAGTCAATAAGGTGTTATATTTATGCCACATACAATGATACGGTACACAGTAGCTTATAGTACACATGCAATCACATATTTACACACACACACACACACACACACACACACACACACATACACACACACAAACACACACACACAGTCCTAAAAGCTGACACCTACACAATGGGTAAACATAGTTACTAGAGACAAAAGTATAGGGAGTATACATATTTCTTTCAAAGTAAATGCTTAAATTTTTGAGGGAAAGATATCTGATGCTAACACAATTTCTCTCCCAATGTTTTGAGACAAATTATTCATCTTATCTGCTGCCATTCAAACTTGAGACAGTCAATATGCTTCGTTGATGTCCAGGCTTTTAAAAATGACAATGTATCACTTCTTACAAGTGGTTTGTCAAAGTGTTCTGATTCAATTTCCTTTTCAAGCTTCCTAGCTGTGGTCCATCCCTTTTCTATTTACTTCACAGCATCCATTTAGATGCCCTGCAGTAATTGTTAATGTGACCGCTATTGAAAGAAATGTGACGCCCAGGGATAGAGTGCATGCTGCCTGCATTAGAACTCACTTAAAAGTCAAGTATTCGGATGTCAAAACCAGGGCAAACCTTAGGGACATGACACTTAGATAATCAATTCCTTCGTATTATGACAGAACAGAAATGCTTCAAGCCGAGTCAAATAGAACACCAGATATTTACACAAAATAAAATATTACAAAGAAACAGCCACAAAGAACTAACACTTTTCATTGGGCTACTTTACTGAATATAAGTGAAAAACATACAAAATTCAATGGTACATTTTCAAAATAAAGTATGCCCCAGAATGAAAATATTTTTTTCCTAATGTCAAGTGTGAATTAAGCTTGTAAATTTAACTAAAACCACCTTGAATGGAGTCGCTATAAATATTCCTTAAATTTCAGACAGAAAGGGAATATGTAGTTTGGAAAGATTTTAAATTACTATGTACAAAATATTAATATCAAACAAGCAAAAATGTAATCTCTCTCATCTTCTTTATTTTTTATTTTATTTTTTTTTGTAGTTCAAGAAAACACTCATCAATAAAAGACCACTCTAAATTCAAAAACAGTATTAACTCAATAAGAATGTGTTCAAGATATTTTCCCTACTTTCTGTACATCCAACTCTATGGACCACATGAAGCCCTATCAACCCAGTAAATTGACTTCTTTTCTTTTCTCACACAAAACCTTAATCTATTGATAATTTTACATTTGAAAAGACAAAGAATCAAGATTCATGTTCCAAAACTGAAAAAAAAAATTGAAAACATAGTCTTATTGGGAACTCCTATCTTCACATCTGATGTCCCAGTTTTCAAGGTTGCCTCCCAGGATCTGGGGTGGCCTCTACTTTAAAGACTATCATCAGGTAACCAGAAGATTTAGCTGGCTTTCAGCCTGAATGGAATTTTAGGACAATGAAAATGTTACTACTTCAATTAAAATTAAGACTACTGAATTACTCTGATGTTTAATTTTCAGCCTAGTGAGTGAATACTTCCCAGAACAGGCAAAATTAGTTTCAGCAACAATAGAAGTAGAATAAAAGGAAATACCCCTTCTCTGTTTTGAATTGTGTACTTTTTATTTTCTGATTATATATACTGTGGATTATTTACTATAACTCAGTACTGGTCCCATGGACACTGTCTTCACAAGGAAGATTCTTCTCTCTGTGTCTGTCTGTCTGTCTGTCTGTCTGTCTGTCTGTCTCTCTCTCTCTCACTCTCTCTGTCTCTATTTCTCTTTCATTTAATTTTATTTATTTTATTTCCACACAACATATTTTGATTATGTTTTCCCCACCACTCAATTCTTCCCAGAAACTTTGCCACTCTCTACATACCTAACTTCATTATTCTCTCAATAAATAAATAAATAAATAAATAAATAAATAAATAAATCCAACAATTCAATAAGACAAAATTTAAAACTTAAATCAAAAGTCAACCACACACACACACACACACACACACACACACACACACACACACACACACAAATATACCTCATAAAAATCATGTAGTCCATTTAGAATTAGACAAGTATTCTTTCTTTTTTTAAATTGGATATTTTCTTCTTTTTTCTTTTTTTCTTAGATACTTTTCCATGTACATTTCAAATGTTATCCCCTTTCATTGTTTCCCCTGCCCAAATTCCCTATCCCATCCGTTCTTCTCCTGCTCCCAAACCCACCCACTCCCACTTCCCTGTCCTGTCAATCCCTTCCACTGGGGGAATGAGCCTTCACAGGACCAAGGGCCTCTTCTCTCATTGATGTCCAACAAGGCCATCATCTGTAACATATGTTGCTGGAGCCATTGGTCCCTCCATGTGAGCACTCTGTTTGGTGGTTTTAGTCCCTAGGAGCTCTTGGGGTACTGGTTGGTTCATATTGTAGTTCCTCCTATGAGTCTGCAAACCCTTTAAGCTCCTTGGGCCCTTTCTCTAACTCTTCCATTGGTTACCCCATGCTCAGTTGGCTGAGAGCATCCTCGTCTGTATTTGTCAGGCACTGGCAGAGCCTTTCAGGAGACAGCTATATCTGGCTCCTGTCAACATGCACTTGTTGGCAACCACAATAGTGTCTGGATTTGGAAACTGTATATGGGATGGATCCCCAGGTGGAGCAGTCTCTGGATGGTCCTTCCTTTAGTCTCTGCTCCATACTTTGCCTCTGTATCTCCTCCCATGGGTATTTTGTTCCCCCTTTTAAGAAGAACTGGAGTATCCACACTTTGGTCTTCCTTCTTGAGTTTCATGTAGTCTATGAATGATATCTTGGGTATTCTGAGCTTCTGGGCTAATATCCACTTATCAGGGAGTGCATACCATGTGTTCTTCTGTGACTGGGTTACCTCACTCAGGATGATATTTTCTAGCTCGAACCATTTGCCTATGACTTTCATAAATTTATTGTTTTTAATAGCTGAGTACTTTTCCATTGTGTAAATGTACCACAAATTCTTATCCATTCCTCTGTTGAAAGACATCTGGGTTCTTTCCAGCTTCTGGCTATTATAAATAAGGGTTCTATGAACATCTTTATTTACATTTCAAATTTTATCCCCTTTCCCTGTTTTCCCCTCTCCTGGAAACCCCTTATCCAATCACCACTCACCCCCTGCTTCTATGAGGGTGTTCCTTCTCCCACCCACCCACTCCTGCCTTCCCATYCTCAATCCTCCTACACTGGGGCATCTATGGAGCCTTCATAGGACCAAGGACCTCTCTTCTCATTGATGCCTGACAAGGCCATCCTCTGCTACATATGCATCTGGAGCCATGCTTACTCCTTGGTTGTTGGCTTACTCCCCGGGAGCTATGGAGGGGTCTGGTTGTATTCTGAGCCATGTTTTATTCCTCACAGTGTGGTTTATCTACCCTTTGATGTTCCATTGGGTTTCATTTTTCTTTGCCCTTCACCATTCAAGTTATGAATTGCAAATAGTTCATTAGGCTGGTACTAACCTGAAACTGGAGAGGTCAGCCTGACTAGCATTATAAGAAAATGAAGTCTATTTAAAATTCAATTTAAGACTATTGGGCTTACTGTGGTGTTCAATTTACAGTGTAGTGACTGACCCCTTTTCCAGCATAGACAGAATTTGTTTTGGCTAGAACAGGTGTGGAGGAGAAGGAAATCCCCCAGTCTTGTCTTTTCTTGTGTCTTCCTTTATTGTTTCCACTGTGGTTTATTTGCCTGAACCAGTCCCATTAAAAAAAAAAGTATGTTGACAAAACAGAGAGAGAGAGAGAGAGAGAGAGAGAGAGAATCAAATCCATTTAATGTTAGCCACGTATTCTGGATTTCTGAATGACATGTCATGTCTTTTAATTTGGTTTATGTATCCAGTGAAATTACATTGGAGAAATGATTTTTTTCTTTCTCAGCAGCTATTAATTGCATATTGGTTAAGGGTTGGACTACTAACCTGAAACTAGATAGATCATAGACCATAGGGGGACATAGACTATTATTCTGCTGAGGAGACATAGCAATAAAATCACCCCAAAGGCATATATGTATAGCCATAAAATGTGTTAAACTGTCATCAGAGAAGCTACACCTTGCAGTATATAGAAGTTACTATTGGGACCCCATACTTAACAATAGAGTTAGAGATTGGAAAGTCCTCAGGTCTAAATGAATGGGAAGGTTGTATCAAACCCCTTCCTCTCAAGACTCAGATGTCTATGTGGAAGAGGAGATCGATAGCAAGAACAAAG
>BDUI01001115.1:0-11296 GCA_002335545.1 Apodemus speciosus
GTCTGCAGACCTAGGTGCCTTCCCATCCTGCTGCCTTTTGTGGGGTCCCATTCTGCTCTGAATGATTCTTTGGCACTTTAAAGTATGGAGGGCAAGTTAGAGAATGAGGCTGGGATAACTATTGCCCCGCTAGCAAAGCTTGCACTACATTCTTAGTATGTAACTATAGCACTAGAGCCCAGTTGTAACCCTATGAGGGAGCTGCCCTTTCTACCTTTTACAGGGGATGATACTAAGAAGGACTGGAGACCGGTAAGCGTGATCTTGCACAAAGGGACCCATGGGACAGTGGCTGAGCAAGAGCTAATTGAACTGGGACAGAACAGAGAGCTGGGTTCTGATCTACTTCTCTCTGCTGAATGAGATCACATGGAAGCCCTTGGTCCTCTGCAAGATCCACAGGCTGACAAAGTGCCCTGGAACTTGGGAGACACCATGCCGCCTCTGTGTGCTTCTCTGGTCCCGGTGGCATTTCTAGAAACTGGGGGTGGCGAAGGAGGAGTGCGAAAGAAGAGATATAGGAGTGTGCACTCTTAAATAATATCTCTCCCCCTCCCTTCCTGCCCCAAGCAAAGCGTTGTGCGATGAGTAAGTAGGGATAGAGAGATGCCAACATGAAGCAGCGGGGTGGGTGCTGCCTTTCCCAAATCGGCCCTCAAAACTCCCAGTCTTCCAAGGTTAAGGTCAGGAGCTCAAGGTCAGCAAAACAGTGTAGACATCATGTCAGACTGGGGTAAATTGTCCAGACAGGCTGTGTGAACTTAGACAAGAGAGTCAACCTCTTTGAGCTTCAGGTGCCTGATCTGGAATCTTGAAGCAATTAACAATTCCTATCTCATAGGTTTGATCTGAAGAAGGAGGTGGTGTAGGTAAGAGGCAGAGTGGTGGGACCATTACTGAAGCATTTGAATACCCACCATTGTTATGTTGGCTGTGTTACTGAATGTCTTAAGCTGACATATGAAAGTGATATATATATGCTTTATTACAGAATATGCAATCCTGTACTGAGAACAAGAATGGCAACATGGTATAGGTTATGCATTGTAAAAAATACAGACCAGGCCCCTGGCATTCACTCTGGTGTTTAATCACCACGGTGTCAGCAATACCATGCCACACCCTCAAAAGTTTGTGCAGCAGTTCAGTAGTCTTATTTCTTGTCTCTTATCCCAAATCCCAGTCAGTGTGAAGGMAGACCTCCACTTTCCAGGGTAAGGGAAAACTGTCCCAGATGCTCACACCTAATGGTCCTTTTTCTTCTTTGTAGGACTGTTTACTGAGAACATGCACTAGATTCTGTGGTGGCTCATGAGTACCATGGTTGTTTCCCAGGGCAATAACCTATTAATTAAATCAGACAGAGGAACCTCCTAGCTTTAGACCGAAATGACTCTTCCATAATAGGCAGGAAGGTTTGAGATCCCACACAAGGGCAGTTACTAAGAAGCAAAACTACCTTATTAAACGTTTTCTCCTGCAAGAGTAGACTGGTTCTTTTGATTGTTGTGGTTTGGTTGTTGTTGTTAYTATTATTGTTGTTGCTGTTATTGTTATTATTATTAATTGTATAGTTCAACATGCCATTGTTCAGGTTCGACATGGACGCTTCCCACCAGGCTGCATCACTTATTGATTTCTAAGGTCCCTAGGTTCCTGCCCTCCTCAGAATTATAAGGCAGCACTCTGTCAATGTCCTTCACAGACTGAGTGGAGAACAAGAGACCCAGATCATAAGGCCAATCATCAGCTCAGCTGAGAAGCCTGGGATGTRCCAGCTCATGGACCTCCTCAGGACACAGATTTGCATGTGGCTCTCATGACCTGGACATACTGACCAGAAAACCATTCTCAGCAAGCACATCTCAGAGCCAAGAAGAAAACTTTTCCACTCAGCAATAAGTAAATATGGTTTGAATGAGAAATCTGGGGGGTAGGCGGCATCTAACTGAGGATATGCACACACACAGGTGCACTTACACACATGCATCCAAGAGTGTGTAGGTGACCACTATATATTATATATTAGAGATGCTTATGTTCTAAATATATGACAGTTGTTTTCAAACCCAGGGCTTTGCAGGATGCAAGTACATCTTCACACAACATTTTTAGAACATTATCTAACAATGTCTACAAAATAAATTATTCATGCTCTTTTACTTGGCAATGCCTCTTCTGGCAATTTGAAAATATCTATAGAAATGGAATTTCACAAATACATGGATGACAATGTTTATGAAAATATCATTCAGAGTACACACAAAGCATCCAGGCGATCCATTAGGACCTATGACGAGGTCCACTACACAACAAGCAGATAACGGAATTTTACCCAAATGGCTATAAAATTTACCTTATTATGGGGTTGAAGTGATGTTCACCACGTGTTACTATAAGAGCTAAATTGCAGTGGAATATGGTTATTTGAAACAATTTCTCATAGGAACATCAGTAYCCCTCTAATGTGTGGCCATAAGTGCACATCCATTTTTTTAACATATGGGATGGGATGAGTTTGCAGAAAGGTGTTTTAACAGTGGGCATCTCAGGGTGGGGTTGGGGACCCATGGAGGACAAAAGGAGAAGAAATGACCTGATGCTGCTTTCTTTGTTGGTAGTTGAAAGTTTTTAACAGTTACAACATGCATATGTTCTTGTGTGTGTGTGTGTGTGTGTGTGTGTGTGTGTGTGTGTGTGTGTGTGTGTGAAAAATATGAAGTTGTCCCTTGTGACCACCAACAAAACCCAAACCAAACCAAAACAAACCAAAACAAACAAACCTAAAAGTGAAGACAGAGGAAATTCTTAAGTCCTATATAATAATGGAAGCAAAATTATTTTCATATTAATTATAACATAGACATAGCATAAAAGAGGAACTTGGAGCTGTCCATATAATCTTTCTGGTTAGTTTTCATGACTGATTGTTTTACTGTGCTGGTTTTGATTCAGGAAGTGACCTGCTAAGCCAAGCACCAAGGAACATTCTCCCAGCTAGGGAGTGGTGCAGCAAGTGATTCCAAAGTGACTTGAGATGTTTCATCTTCTACAGCTCATCCCAAAAATTGTAACTATAAATAAACCCCACAAGGAGACAAAACCCAGCTGTGGCAGGTGGGTCTTCTGGGGTACCAGAACCTGCCACTCTGAAGGTTGGTCTCATTCCCATGGGCTTCTTTAACCAGTCCTGACTCTCAATTCCTGAATGACAAGTGACAGAAGCGTGAACTGCAGAAGTCCCAACTGTGACAGTGATGACCACGGGACTTCAACAATGATAAAACCGTACTGTCTAAAAAGCTCCACCTYAGCAGATCCTTCTGGGCTGTCACCATCCAGTTCTGACACCCCCAAGAGCACCGTCCATGGCCACATGCAAACCTGTCTATGCATAGCCACAGAGCAGCACAAGAATCCTTCCTAGACCCTACACAGCCTTAGTCCATCYTGACTAAGAGCCAGTGAAAAGGCAAGAGAGACTGACTTACCAAGCCAACTTCTGTTTAAGTACACAGACACAAACACGGGAGGGACTGTGAAGAAATCTACTACTGAATTCACTTCCAGCCAGAACCACAGCTTATCGTTGGCTGCAATAAACTGGGGGGGAAGAGAAAATAAGACAGAAAAACAAAATGAGAAGCACGGTGTCAGCATTTAATATATGTCCTTTTGTCAAAGGATAAACGTTGGGTTTCTGTGGGGTCTGCAGGGCGATACTCTGCCCTTCACCCTGTCTCATGCTGTCCTGTACATCAATCACTTGCTTGAACTGAAGAATGCACAGCCTTTTATTAGAAGTGACTATAGCCTTAGGGAATGACCAGGCAAATGTGCTTTTCTGTGGTTCCCAAAAGCTTCATGGAGGAGGTGTTAGTCATCTCACCTTCTTGGCCTTRTATAAGAGGACACATATGTGCATTCACACCCATGTGCACAATTCAGATTTTGCACAAAACTCTCCATAAGCCTAATCTAGTATAGACTCCCTAATCCCACCAGACTTCACTCTTCCTTGACCCCCACTTCCCAACAGCCTTCACTCCTGTTTGACCCTGATAATTGCAGTCTCGATACTGCTAAATATACACTTGTGAGCTTACAGGTTTTTTCCAATGTACTTTATAATAGAAAAAAACACATTCACGTTTGGATGGAGGACTGAGAAGCAATGAGTCAGTGTACCATTGCTTCATACCCATTCTTTGGACCAAAATGAACCCGTGTTTCAGAAAGCTCTCGGCTAAGTAAAGAGCTTGTCCACAGATCCAAAACCAGAACACAGGTGAGCTGTCCACCATGGAGACCTCAGGATTCACCTTGCCTAGAAAAGCAGTCATGGGTGGAGGGTTATCCATGAGTTTCAGATTCTCATGCCCCACTGTGGTACTACTGGGAGATGCTGCCACACTTACCCGCAAGCCAAAGTAGAGGAGGAAGAACACGTTGAAAGCCATGTCGATCTGTAATGTGAAATCTTTGTAGAAATTCTGGCAGGATTCTATTGGGCTATTAGACAGGAAGAAGAAAAAGCAAGAGGTAAATAAAAGACAAAGAAAATATCGCCGCAGCTTCCACAATGCCAAGAAACAGGTGTGTGGGGTAGAGGACAAAATGAATGTTCGCTGAATACAACATTTGGTCTTTCTACCCCTTGTGACCATCAAGCAAGCATTGCCAACGGCCTCTCCATTCAACCATTCAGTGTTTTGTTCTTTTCTTTGCTTGTGGGGGGGTTGGTGATAATTTTATATACTGTTTTTCATCATCATTCAGGAGTTGATCTAAGATTCTAAAGAGGATCATGCAGATACCTTGGAGGAAGGACAAGCAGGAAGGATTGCCAAATTTCTTGATTTCATATTAACCCTTAAAGAACTGACATCTTCATTTAAAAGGACTCATAACAAGGCTAAAATATCAGACCCTGTCTCCTCCAACCCATTAGAAGTAGAGCCCATTTTCCAGCAGCCACATCTGGATCTTATCAAAGCTGTTAGTGTATTCATAAAGGACCCAGGAACAGCTCAAGAAAGCTGTAGAGGAGAGGATCCTGGTTACTGTGCTGGCTAAAATAAACATGGACTTCCTGTGTGGTACTCTGCCCTGGGGAAGAAAGCAAAGTTCAACAATAAGACTCAAAAAACACAAATTAACATATGGAAGCAGTACTCTAAGGGTTAATTTGTTTGGTGTTGTAGTTGNAGGGTTATCCATGAGTTTCAGATTCTCATGCCCCACTGTGGTACTACTGGGAGATGCTGCCACACTTACCCGCAAGCCAAAGTAGAGGAGGAAGAACACGTTGAAAGCCATGTCGATCTGTAATGTGAAATCTTTGTAGAAATTCTGGCAGGATTCTATTGGGCTATTAGACAGGAAGAAGAAAAAGCAAGAGGTAAATAAAAGACAAAGAAAATATCGCCGCAGCTTCCACAATGCCAAGAAACAGGTGTGTGGGGTAGAGGACAAAATGAATGTTCGCTGAATACAACATTTGGTCTTTCTACCCCTTGTGACCATCAAGCAAGCATTGCCAACGGCCTCTCCATTCAACCATTCAGTGTTTTGTTCTTTTCTTTGCTTGTGGGGGGGTTGGTGATAATTTTATATACTGTTTTTCATCATCATTCAGGAGTTGATCTAAGATTCTAAAGAGGATCATGCAGATACCTTGGAGGAAGGACAAGCAGGAAGGATTGCCAAATTTCTTGATTTCATATTAACCCTTAAAGAACTGACATCTTCATTTAAAAGGACTCATAACAAGGCTAAAATATCAGACCCTGTCTCCTCCAACCCATTAGAAGTAGAGCCCATTTTCCAGCAGCCACATCTGGATCTTATCAAAGCTGTTAGTGTATTCATAAAGGACCCAGGAACAGCTCAAGAAAGCTGTAGAGGAGAGGATCCTGGTTACTGTGCTGGCTAAAATAAACATGGACTTCCTGTGTGGTACTCTGCCCTGGGGAAGAAAGCAAAGTTCAACAATAAGACTCAAAAAACACAAATTAACATATGGAAGCAGTACTCTAAGGGTTAATTTGTTTGGTGTTGTAGTTGKCATGCAGGTTAATGGGCTTCATGTGTGTGCCAAGCAGCCAAATGCGCACCCCCTAGCACTCTACTTTGTTCAAGTGTAGGCAGTTCCAAAGAGTACTACTATACAAACTGGTTATGTCGATTCCATRAGATTTCCCACTACAAACTGATCAGAGAATCAGTATGGGAGTAGTCCCAAAATTGGGGCTAGGTGGGAAACAGCAAAGCCTTACAGATACCTCAAAGCTATAGAAGAAATTCCAGTATACTGCTGTCTGTAAGCAAATGGAAGGACCCAGGCCAGGAATAGAAGACAGCGAGGTAAGCAAAAGGGATGGGGTATGGAGAGATCCCCAAATCCTGCTTCAAATGGGAAGCAACATGGACCTCTCCCCCTAGAAGAGAGGGAGCTGGAGAGGTACATCAGGAAAGACTGCTGAGCAGTSAGACAAGACCGCTTTTAGAAATCATTGCATTTGGATACCAGTTAGTATAGTTGTACTTTAGTAAGGGTAATGCTTGGCTGTTCAACAGGCAGGAATCAGTGCAGCCTGGGAATGCAGGGCCTACTCAGAGGCACAGTAGGTCAGTCTGTGGGAACCTCCAGTCACGTGACATGCACTGGCTTTCTCCATTCTTCCTGGGGATTACAAATCAAACATGCCCTTTGTCGTGTCCCAAACCACAGATATGTGTTAACCCACCACACACAAAGGAAGAGTAACCTATTCTTGCATTTACAAAGTAAGCACTCTGAACAAAAGCAACAGATCATGGTTCTTTTTACAAAAGAAATGACAACTGCTGAGTTCTCACTAAGGCAGGAAAGTGGGGTGGGGGGAGAGACAGAATGGAATCTGGTTAGTCTAGTGCTGAACAGAGGCAGGAACAAAAGCTTACAGGAAGCAGCCTATACTCTTGTGCTTAGCTTGGCCCACCCCCACCCCTTACACCACCACAAGCATGCATTTAAGTGAAAACAAGGGCCAGTAGTCAATAAGAGAYGGGTCTACAATTCTTAAGCTACAGTGGGTTATTATAAATAATAAGAGAACAGTATATTTCTAAGATATGTATGAAGGTTGACAGRGTAAGAGCTACTACAGATCTCAAAGACCTTGAGTGGACAGTATGCTGAAAATCAAGTGGTGTGTGTGTGTGTGTGTGTGTGTGTGTGTGTGTGTGTGTGTATGTATGTATGTATGTATGTAAGCACAGGTATGTGTAAGGAAATAAATGAGTGAGTATATGAGAGATTTGCAGATAAGCATTGCACTCATGTGCTAGATTGTGCCAGCAGGAAGTTGGCATCTACACTAAAAGTATATACTCACTATTTTGTTGAACATAGGGAACCAAAGGAAAGCCTTGGGTCCAAATTCATCAAGGAAAATCTATTGATTAAGGCCAAGCAATAGGCTCCATATTGCCTTCCCAATAGACACTGATAGGGACATTTGTGGCATCTGAGGGATCTCATGACTTCTCTAGGCCCTATTAATTCCATGAGTTTGTGGTTTGTTTGGAGATTTCTGTGGGAGTTTTTTTTCCTAGACTATGGTAGAATGATGATAGTTTAGTGTCATCGAGGTTATTTTTGTTCAACGTAAGTGGAATAAGATATTWAAAAAAAGTGTAAGCAACTCTTCTTCATTGATCCTTGATTTCCTGGTCATGTCTTTTGTTCTAGCCTTTTTCAGATTGTCCGGTGTTTAAGTACAACAATGAACAGACTGCCATCTAAAGGGTGCCATGTTGAAAACCATACCTGAACACTCCCCACCCCCATTCACAGAAAATAATAGGGAAAATATAATAGGCCTTGCCATTGGTCATTTACAATTTTAGAACTTATGTAATTATCACGTCCTTGCCATTCACTGAGCTCTACACTTTGAACTCAAATAGTAAAATAGAAGTCATGTGGCGGTTTTGAAGGGCTGTTCCTCTGGCTAAGGCACAAAGTAACAGGAACACACCCTGAGCCCTAGACATGCTTGGAATGAGGGGCAAGAGGTAGGAAATTGTTAAACAACAACTGAACTGAGCCTCAGAACCCCGGTGGGATCAGAGCATTCTGAGAATATATTTTATATCCATTTCAGCAACTTCTCCCTGCCATGGGCATACCAGGAGCAGCATCCTACATGGTTTTTCAAATGCCAACAGAACTATTTAGCAGGATCCCTTCTGAGATAAATCCTCTTGAGTGCTTATAGTTCATGCTCTCACACAATCAGAAACCACGGAGTGGAGGTGCCAAAGCCCCACTATTTCATTCCCCAAATGGAAACAAACCATGGCATTCATTGATCTTATAAAAAAGAGAATCCATAACTCAACAACCAAAAGGCTGGCCTATCAGGATTTATTTTTCTCCCCATGAGACTTTCTCTTAGTGATTAATACGCATTGCAGGAGCGGAGCGCACTGAAATGGAAGTGCCACTTCTGTCTCATGTGAAGCATCAGAGTTTCCTTGTCTACATCCGCAGATGGCAGTTGGGAAATGGTACTTCTATTTAAAACTACAAAAGAAAATGACTCTGAGTCACAGTCTTAAATTTAGGTTGCCATTCTGATGAAGCAGGCCCACATCAGAGAAGGCTTGAGGTGAACGTGCAATGCCAACTGGGGGTGAGGAATGGGGTAGAGAATTGAAAGACACCAGTTCTAACTCTCATAGGAGCAATCAAGCTAACCCTAACTCATTCTTAGCTAACCAGTGACTAGGTAAGTTGAGGATATAATACTTGGTAGCTGATAGATTTTCATTCCTAAGTTCCTAATGTCTATACAGATTGGCTGTGATACTGAAGCCTTGGGAACATTTAGTGTGTTGACCAATAATCTAAAATTGAGGATCTTTCCAAGGATTCCCCACAATTTGTTCCTTCTGATGGGACAATATAGGACATTGGTTGGAATATGAACTTCTTGAAAGCACATTTTAACATAAAGTTGTCTCTGGAGGAGACATCTCCATCTACTAAACAATGATATGATGCCCTTGAGCATGAGGATTTGATAGAACTTTCTGGACTTGTCTTTGGAACTTTTCAAAACTCAAGGCAAGGGCTTTCCTGCCCTTCCCCCAATGCCTATCTTTTCGACTCCTGTGTCATCTCCCAGAGAGACATACTGACTCTTTTCCAAAGCATCCGTACTTACCCTCATATTCCTGAACTCTGGTTTTTCTACCTCCTGCTGTTGACTGCCAAACTCCATGAAGATATTTCTCTCAGACTGTGGTTCTCAAATTTTGGCTTATACCTGGAGATCTTTGCAAAAGTTGCTAGGCATCAGCTCCAGAGATTCTGATTTACTGCTCTGATATAGGGTTTTTGCCTTTTTCCTAATCTCCCAAAATCCACTTGTTGTTCATGTTGTTCAGGGACCCCCCACTATGAGAACTACTACTACTGAAGAATTTTCTAGCAACTGTGCACTAGCTATGGGTGCCATTGCTCAAGAAGACTCCCATTTAAACCTGAACAGAGATAAACGTTTAGCCTGCCCTTAGATATCCAGCTGCATACCACTTAACTAATTGCTAAAATCAAGGCTTTGAACAGATATTTTCAGTTTCAGATGTAGGCAAGAGGGAAAGAATTAAAAACATACAGGGACATAATTACAACACCACCTTATAGGCTTAGGCAGTAGACATTCAATTAGCAATCAGAGAGTGCCTACTGCGTATATTCTCACTTCTAGATTACATGGGACATGATGAGAACTGGATGGGGGAGGTGGGTGCAGGGGGCAGTAGTTTACAGACAATAAGGAAATGCTAAGCAACTTTGGAATACAGCAACAAGCGTTCCAGATAATATAATAGGGAAGGGACTGGTCAAGAAACAGAATTGCACTTTGTACAATAATTTCTATCATTCAAATTCTCCTTAGTCTTGAAGGCTAGTCCTTTTTAAAATTGAATGGGGCCCTCTCGATCCCCACCAGGATTATAGATCACCAGAGGTCAGATTCAGAGCGCTGCAGACGCGAATCCATTCAATAAACTTAACGATGGCAGACTCTACTCCTCTGGCTCACCTCTGCAATGTTGCTGTTTTAATCTAACTAAAAGATGTCATTCATGGAACATTAAGGGACCCCTCTGTCTCAAGTATCAACTTGGAGCCCAGCTGAGAAGAAGCTCCAAAACCCGGCCTCATTCTAGAGTTCTCAATGTAATTATTTTTGGTACTTGCTTTAGGTGAAAGTCTTTGTTACTTTGTGTCTTTGTTCCTTCAGGAATGAGACCTGAATTGCCAACTCTAAATCTCCGGTTGTGCTGTGACCTCTTCAAGCGCTCTTGTCACTGTGTTCAGACTTCAGATGGCTTTCTGAAGGCCTAAAAGCTTGACTCATCAGATAACTCTTATCTTTACAGATCTTCTTTCATCTATGAGTTTCTTTTTTAATGGATGTTGGAACATACACTTTCAATTTTTTTATTCACATTTATTTTGCATATGGGTATTTTGCCTACATGAATATCTCGGTACCATGTGCACCCTTTACCTGTAAAGGTCTGAAGATGGGATCGGCTCTCCTGAAACTAGAATCACAGATAGTTATTAGCTGCCTTGTGGGTACTAGAGATTGAACTTAGGTCCTCTGGAAAAGTATCCAGTGCTCCAAACCCCAGTGCCATCTCTCTAGGCTCTCACAGGTGAATTTATACAGCTCCAGGATCAGAAAGTGCCTCATTCAGTTCCGATTCAAGTCTTCTTCAACTCAACTGCATAGCATTTACACAATATTAATGAATTTAATCCTTATAAAAGGATTAGATAAAATATGTATTTTGCTAAAATTTTTTGATTTACAAACAGAAAATCAGAGAGTCCAGTATCTACCCAAGTTCACATAACTGAGGGGTTGGGTTGGGATGCGGATCAAGCAACTTTATTGCAAAATCATGCTACCTTTCCAGAAGGGCTGTCATGTCCTTAGAAAGCAAGGTGTATAAGACACAGTATCCAGTATCAAAAGAGCATTTCAAGAAGCTCATGTAAAAACAAGGGGGTACTGATGGACAGCTGAGGTCAAAGTGCCCCAGTAAGACTTCATGTGTTTGAGGCGTTGTTTGSSAAAATCCAAAGGAAGCTGGCCTGTCTAAAATATATCCAATCCAACATGGTTCTGTCAAGTTAGGCATATGGAATGTTAATCATCCCAAGAAATCCTCCCTAATGTCTAGTTGTGCTCCTGAAAACTATTCCAGTTCATACTTTCAATCTCTC